>WHYT01014340.1:85232-129547 GCA_009806455.1 Tetrax tetrax
TTTTTTTTTTTTTTTTCTCTCTCTCCCCATTGGTCCATTAATCCTGACCTTTCCTTTAGAGGAGGAATCTTCACGTGAGTCCAGATCCTATGATCTATTCTGTCTGCTTCTCTTGCTGCCTACTCCAAGGTTCTCTCCTATTCCCCACCGTCATAGGGCAGTAGGGCTGCGAGACGAGACAAGCAGCCCACAGTGGGGGAAGGACAGTGACAGAGCGAAGAACTCTGGGCCGTGGGCCACCTCCAGTGGATGGTGAGAAGGGGGCTGGCTCCAGTCTGTACACTGGAGCTGCTCTGCTTTTCCCACAGCCCCAAGTTTAGGGCTCCCATGCTTTCCCAAAGAAATACTGCTGTTATTTGCTGAAGCAGATTCTAAGCCTGCCACACTTAATAATTCAGTAGTGAACTTTAGAGCTGAGCGCAGGTTGAAAAATAACTTGCTTTAGTAAGTACAAAATCTCCATTTCTGCTGCCTTCACTTCTCCCCGCTCCTCTCACCCGTGGCCCCGGCAGGCCCCTGCCATTCAAACACTCACTGTTATTACATGGTGGAGCGAAAAGGAAAGGTGGACGGAGGGGAAAATTCATTTCCTCTCTATAGGATGTTTATAATTTTTTTCTGCTCTCAACGACCCAAAGTCTCTGTTGCTTTATGTGATATTTTATAATGGGAATGGTTCTCGTAGGCACCAATGAGTTCATCTGCAGAGATGCGTGGAGCCTGGCGATTTAAATTTATACCTCCCTGACGCCGCTGTAATTGGGACTCCCGGGAGAGGAAACCTTGACAAGTGACACAAATAAACCCTACCAGACCCCTTTCAAGCCCTGTAGCAGCAGAAACCCCGGGAGGATTCCCATGATCAAATTACCCTTAAACAAATCCTTCTGCAGCAACTGTGGACGTAACTGCCGAAGGTCAGCAAGGTGCTTGTAGAAAGTGTTTACTGGGTTTATTTCCCATCGCCGGCTCCCATTCAAAGACCATGAGTTGCAACACTGCGAAATGGAACTGGGAAAAGCTGCAAACTTAATTAAAACTCGTTACTCCAATTGTCTAGGAATACATTTATTTAGGCCTTCCTTACCCCTGCAGCTATTCAGGCATAATTACACCAGCGCTGTTTCCCTGAATATAAATGGGTAATATAAAGTACACACACTTTCTCTCCTGTGAACTGAAATTTGGTAATGTCTGTGACATTCGTTTGGGGAGCTGATGGAAACATTTTGAAGATGTCTGCATCTCAGTGGCAAAGAGGAGGTCAAGGAAGATTGACAGGCAGATAGATATGGCTATACAGACACATCCATAGATATAGATATTTATGGTTTCTTTCTCCCACCCTTTTGCAGTCAGTACCTTTTTTTTTTTGGTGGGGGAACTGTAGTGCATTGCTGCCATCAGATCTGGATAGCCAAAGCAACAGTGATCTCTAAATTCAGCCCATGCTGCAGGAAACATTATTTGCTGTCCCCCTCACGATGCCATCCTGTGTGACTCCAGGTCAGCTCCTTAACTGCTTGCTTCTGGTTTTTGATTTCTTTTTCCTGATCAGATTGTAAGCTTCTTAGGGAAATGATATATTGTATAAATGTATGCTGTTTCTGTGTAGGAGGAAAAATAATTAATACTAATGTGTCATTTAAACAGCTGGGAGGGAATGCATTTCAGGTGCTGCACTGCTTGAACTGTTGGTTAAAAGAAGAAAAGTCCCCATAACTGACTCGCTGACTGCGCTGATGTAAAAATTCTGTATTGACCCAGTACAAAACACAAATAGCTGCTTCTGATAAAAACAGTGAGACAGAAATTACAGATGTAATACAGAAATCATGGGATTAAATTCTCAGACTGGATTAGGTAGGAAGTTCAAACTTGAAGAACAAAACTGCTTGTAAGTGTCTCTTATTCAGGATTTCCTCCAGAGGCTGCTGGGTTTGAAATGTAAAAACTTACTTGTTGGTTAGCAGAGAGCTTTGCTGTAAGCCCAGTGCCTGACAGGATCTGTAGGTTCAATGAAATCTTGAGAGGACCCAGGAACTTCAGCAAGATTTTCTTAAAAAGAATTCGTCACGGTGTCAAGGGACTCCTTCAGTCCTTGTTCATTGTTTATCACTTAATCATTAACTAAAGCTCACATTCCTGGATCTAGTTCTGTTAACAACTCATCCCTTGGGTTTTTGTTGCAATACAGGCCGTGTTCTGGCCCTGGATCTCCCTGTCATGTTCTAGTCATACTCTTCTTGTGAGCTGAACTCTTCCACGCAGCCAGAGGAACAGCTTCTGCCAACAGGAACAGAGCATGGCTCACAAATGTCCCATTTGGGACCCTGCTCCCTGCAGTGGCTCATGTTCCTGCAGTAAAGGAGGAAGCGTAGGGATCTTTCCTTGAATGCTGGCCCTACATCCCAGGGGATGGGAGGAAGATCACCAGCCCTGGTCTAGGCCATGTATCTCATTGCAAGGAGATGCCCAAAAGGTTTTGAGCAGTCTAAACTGCCCCAGTAAATTACAATACACAGGCTGCCCAGCAGCTCACCAGCCCACGCGTTTCCCAATGTGCCAAATCTTTCCTAATATCCCAGTTACTCAGTGCCCCGGGTCATTATTTCCTGATGGTAAAAGTTGCAATCACAGAACTGGACTTTTGTATGTTTCCCTCAGCTCACAATCACCAGAAGATGATTTAATTGCATGAGAAAATGTTCTCTTTAATCTCTTAGAATTAGTCATCTCTTCCTCAGTCATCTCTCTATATTTTTGGTTAGAGACACTGAAAATCTTAATATATCAGTGACATTTATAACACATGTTAATATTATAAAACGTCAGCGCTCTATTTGCAGAAATGAATACTGATGTGATGGGAGTGTTTTATTATGTCAATGACTTTTATTATAAATATGATAAAACTGTGTCATCTTTTTTTTTCCAAATAAAAAATAAAACCACCTAATCATTTAGCTCAAGGTTACCGCTCTGCTACCTGGTTAATTTATTCAATAGAACTGTTTTAAAAAAAAATAATACCCTGCAATGGATTTTTCACATTGTGTGGTTATTTTATGGATGTTATCATTTATCTGATGTTTGTTTAGAATTACAGTGTGACAATGAGCATAGAAATAGGGCTCACATAGCATCTTCCTACGAACACAGCCAGGAGATGAAACCTGGTTTTAAGTGAATTATTAATCATTACCAGAGACGAAAGGTGGCTTGATATCATGGCATCTCCAGGGCTGCTTTCTACTAAAACTGCCATGCCTTGATCCCACCGGCCCTCTCTGCAGATGATGCTCTGGAGATGGCTCCCTGCCTGATGCTCCCCTGGCCCTCAGGTTCACTGCCAGACCCACGGAGATCTGGAGACTCTGGGTGGCATCTGGAATGAGCCCGTTGTGTGGGCTCTGATACCATCCCACCAATTAATCTTCATTACTACAGCTAGTATTTACCGCTGTGAGTATGCAGAACTGTTCACAGTACATAGTTGCACTTACAGCTCCAATAATAAGGTGGTCGATTCACAACAAATCAAGAGCTCATTGTAAAGATAATGATATTTTATGGAAAAGATTAGTAAATAATGACTGTATACAGTTCAGCTCTGTCTCTTTGACCGTTTAAATCTCCTTACTAATTTTTGAAAATTGCGAACCCATAAGAATGATCTTTACTAGAAATAAAATATTAATGTATTTAAAAGAGAGAATGAGAAAAATGTGATTTGATTCATACAAACTACCATGGCTCCATGGGCTGTGATTTTTCAGAACACGAAGAGAGATCGTGAAAGTCCCTCTAACGTTAGAAGCAGCCACCATAATGAGTTGGCACATTCGTGGTCCCTGAGTTAACACACAACGCAACAAGGGATCTGTTCCCCTGGGGAGAAGGCGCAGGGAACGCAGAGATTGCAGCGTTAAGTTCATGCTGTTGCTATGGTTAGTAGCGTGCAAGACTTGAGGATTTATTTTTTTTTTTTAACTTTTAACTTTTTTCTTCTCCCCTCCCTCCCCTTCTGTCTATGTGCTAGTGTTATTGAGAAGGGAAACCCAGAATTGCAGTTCTCGGAAGGAAGACATCTGTTTTGGTTATCGACTTGAAAGAGGTCAGGAATGGGCTGTGGAAGATGACTGTCATACAGTAGATAATAAATCCAGGGAGAAATTTAATGAGTGGGTGTTTTTAATGGTAGGTATCTAAAATGTCTAGGGAGACACTCGGTTTGTTTTTTGAGGACACCTCTCTTCCGCTGCTAAGACCTTGCAGCATCATTGCATGCATGGGAGAAGCTGGCCAAAGGGGTGTGCAGGGAGCATAAAGGGGCTGTGGGGAATGAAAGAAAAGCTGAGGAGCCAGAGTGACGGGAGCCTCTTCGGATGCCACCGAACCAAACAGCAGCACAGGGCAGCGAAGCTCCCTTAGCTGCTACTTGAATGAAAAATATCTGTAAGCTGACTCCGCTGGAGCGCTCAGTAATTTGATGCTTTGGGGGAAGAGAAACAACTTTCTGCTGATGTCCAATTGAGATTTCCCAAAGGCAAAGACGAGAAGTAACCACGCCTTGGGGCACTGTTGATGGCGCGTGGGGGGCTGTATCCTGGCTGTGCCAGGACCATCCCCTTCCCACGCAGCGGGAGCACTGCTGACACGCTGCCTGGGTTATTAGGCTGTCTCAGCAGTGCAGTTTTGATGGTTCCCCAAGGACTCCAGTCTGAAGTAGCATAGTCACACAGGCGCGGAAGGCTTCTCCCTCCCAGAAGTGAGCTACAACGGCACTTTAGCTGGAGACGGAACAACAGCTCTTTAAAAGGAAACGCTGCAGCTTCTCTTTTAAACCTTCCACTGGGCTCTTGAGGGGGTTCGCAGATGTCTGCGAGGCTCTGAATGCTAAAGGATGCAGTAATGAGCCCTACTAATTCACAGCACTGCCCAGCCAGTCTTCCACCAGCAGCAAGTGAGTGCAAGGTGTCCTGTGGCTGCAAAGCAGGGCATGAGAATCAGTTCATTTCGTAGTTTTCTTTACTTTCTTTCCCTGTTCTCAAGCCTTAAGGGGGAGAGGGCATATATACCTTCCTCCCCTGCGTTGCCAATCGCTGTGGGTAAACTCAAAGTAAGGAAGTCATAGCAAGTTATTTACTCCTTGAGGAAATGCCCTGAATAAATCAGGGTTTAATTCAGAAGATTTCCTAATTAGACCTACAGGAAAGCCCAATCTCCTTCCATTTATACTGCTCTCAAACAAGGTACTCCTGATATCATATTGGTGTGATTGAATTGCTCTCACTGTAGACTTTCATAAGGGTCTTGTTATTGGCACTTAACATATTTATAAAGCAAGGTTTATAGAAACATCCTTCTCTATAGCATCCCATTGCACTCCGGAGTTTAAAGACCCATAGGAAATCAAGGTGGAAATAAGGTCTCCAGAGGCACAGGTAAAATTTTACGTCCCCAGAGACCACTGTCGCTTGGGCTGTTGAGATGCGGCTACAGATCTGGATGTAGATGCACTGCTATTCTTGGACCTCAGCAAAAATCTTATTGATGCCAAAGGGTGGGAGAAAGGAAGAGAATCTACAAATATTTTTTTTATATATCTATCAATACATCTATATAATTTGTATCTACCTGCCTAGCTACCTAGCACTGCATTTCCCTTGCAATCCTCCTCTGGACACTTGTCCGATTTCTGCCCTGCCGCAGCAGTGAAGCTCACCCTCCCTGTGCAGCTGGTGCTCACTCATCCAACAGCTGGGCTAACGTTAGCTGTGTCCTGACCCGGCCTGGGTTTTGTTTGCGTTTCTCCTGCAAGTGAGTGTTTATAACTTCCATTTCCTCGAATCTCATGCTTCAGGAGCTGGCCGCTGGGAGAGAGATTGCGTGAGGGAAGAAACTCCCTTATGTATGCACTGGGATTTCAAAACAGGGCGTGGATCGTGCACCAGAGAGCAAAGCTGACGGGAGGTCACCCAGGAGATGCCTTTAGTGAGTTCCAGAGGGAAAAGCAGGGCATGATGGTGCACATAATACCAGCAAACCAGTGGACCCTGAAGCAGAAGCTGGTGTTACACTGGAATACAGAAGAGCCTGATACTGAATGGCTAAAAGGAGGAAAGCTACAGCACAGGGCAGCTCATGGAGGGATGAGCATGGGCTAAAGGTGAAGGTGAGTCTGTGTGAGATGACAATGGGGAAGAAACCACTATAGTCATAAAAAAGAGAATTAGTGGATTAAATGAGCTATCAGAGGGAATGTCTCAAGTGTCTTAATGCAAAGGCAAAACTGCCAAATCTGTGAAGTTGCTGACAAACATGGACAGTGTAGGGAAGGATTGGGGGGTCTCAGGAAAGGAGAAAAGGACTGGAACTCAGGATTTTGAAGAAAGAAAAGCTGGAGATGCTGGAGAAAAAACAGAAGCATTGGGCTGAGGCAGAGAAGGGGGATAAAGGGTGCAGGACCAAAGCACAGGGATGCAAGATTGATGCAAGAGGAGCCTGGGAGAGGAGGACAGCAAAGGGGAAACACTGGCAAGAAGAATTCACTTTGAGGGAGAAGTAATGCCATGTACAGAGATAGCATGCCAGGTCCTGGTACCCTCTTCATTTGAGTTTGTCACTTCACTGTAATTTCACCTCTGTCTATCCCTTCCACAAGCACCTTGCTGAGTTTCTTAAGGATGACTCATTAAAAGGAAAAAAAAAAAAAAAAGAATATTAAAAAAAAGCAAAAGAAAAGCAATAGCCACTTACTTCTGATCTAAAATGAAAGGGCAAGCTGTGTTTTCTATTTGGGCTAGAAAATGCCTTTCAGAGCTCAGCTGGTATTTAATTTGTTTATTCTTTCTTAGGACTCTCGCTTGCCACTCTCTCTGCTCCTGTGTTTCACAGTTGTTCCTAAGTGGAAGGCAAAGCCAATAATGGCCAGGTTGGAGGTGAACTTTCAAACCCACAATATTGGAGCAGGTTCAGAAGGAAACAAATGGAGGCTGCTCAGGCATAATTTAGGAAATAGCTGGAGACAGATGGGCATTTGGAGCTGAAACAAGAACAGAAGACCATGAACTTTGGGGCAGCAGGAGGATTTTCTGGTGGTTTAAAGAAGCCGACAGTGCTGTCTCAGGGATATAGAGGGGTGCTAACAACACCCCCAGCTGTGGGATGGAGCTCAGGTGAAACTGGCCTTCCTCTTCCTGGAGATGTGACCTTGGCACCATGGTGGCAGTGGGCGGCAATTAAGGATGACAGCTTTATGAGCATATCTGTAATGATGAGGCTTAGCTCCTGAGCAACTCCAAATGGGACCTTTAAAGGCTATTAAACCAGCTGTGCAGTATTTTCTGTTTCACAGGAACAGCAGTAGCAAGGTTTGTGCCAGTTTTCAATGTGAGGATGTGCATGTGGCACGCATATTTGTGCACAAATACTGGAAGGTTTGCAGTGCACTAAAGTTCTTCCTCCTTCCCAAGGCTACTTCCTGATTTCAGGTCTGGTCTGAGGAGGAAAGGAGCTGGAAAGACTGTGTCCTTTGAAAGAGGAGCATAACTCCAGCTGGCCTTGTTCACAGAGCTGGGGACACTGAGGTAAAGTAGGGGAAATCGGGCATAGATGAGTGCTTATGAGGGCAAGTTAATCAAGAAAGCAGCTAGGAGAAGCAAAAGGACATCAGCCTTTGACACTAGAGCAGATCACTTAAAGATGGAAAATAAGTAGAAAGTGTCTTCATGTTTCACCTGGACAAATCCCGTTTGAAAAAGGATATGTCTGGAGAAATCAAAGGAGCGCAGTCAATGTTTGACTCCTGGGAGACACTTCAGAAGCCAGGAATCTATGATATCCCATCCATCGATCTGCTACTCAGCTGAGTTTTGGGAGTCACCCATTCCTCACTTACTCAAGCTAAGCCTGGCTAAGCCACCCTGCCCTTCTGGCAGAAAACTCATGGCTCTCTTGTCTTTGTCTTGCCTCTGCACAAGTCTCCGCAGAGCAACGAGACCGCCAGTATCTCTTTCACTTTGGGTTTGCACAGCCTTTTCCGTGGGATCCAGGGGACTTGTTTGTATTAACGTAATTGGCAAACACACTGTTCAAATATTAGCAGTGGCAGCAGAACCATTGTGTGGGACTAGTTAAGGCAAGCGCTCCCTTCACTCGTAACAGTTAAAACCCAGACGCTGTTGCCAGGCGCGTTAGGCGCTGAATATGATCCAGAAAAGCTGTCCAGCTCTGAAGCTCGCTGAGCCACTCCAATCTTAGTCATTATTAATTTGACTGGGGATAAAACTACATAGAAAGGCCACTTTCTGCAACCGAAAGCAAGTGACAAAGCATTTGGCATTATGTTCAGCTGCCTCTGGTGCAGGGAATGAATGAGGCAGTCCCGGTGCGGGAGCAGGATTAAGGGAGCTGTGCTGATGGAGCCTTCCCCTGTCTGCACACACCCTCCCCTTCACCAATTCCAGCCATGTCCTCCCAGAGAGTTGAAGCACGAGGGTTGCACAAGGCCCGAGAAAGGTCTGAATCAGCAGCTTCGACACCACGGGAAAATGTCCTAATAGCTTTGCCACTGCACCACGATTACGAAAGATGTGAGTAAGGAGGTTTTACAGATGCTTTGTTGAATAGGACTTCATGGGAAGTGTTTATAACAGTCAGGCAAATTCCACAACCCCACTGAAATCAATGGTATTTTATGCCCAGGGTGAATTGGGTCAATGTTTTGATGATAATGCCCTCACTGATATACTGTTTGCCTAAAAAATGGAGTGAAAGTGAAAGTGATCAGAAAGTCGAGCTCATGCTTAAACATATGGAGATGTGGATAATGTAGTTCCTGTATGACAAAAAAAAAATAAAAGGGATGGGAGGAAGATATTTTTAATTCTTTACTGATTAATTTAATGTAGCAGACAATATCAAGTTGATGACATGACAGAGGGGCTGGGGTTGCCAGGTCTACATCTCTGATTTGGGCCAGTCCAATGGTTGATGAAAGTAAGAATTTGAGTCATTAACTATTCATCTCCCTTCTGAGGGTGTGAGAAGGAGAACTGCCAATAAGGTCACAGAGATCTCCAGCTTACTTTCATAGAAAACAGAGTACCAATGAGAGGAAGCTGACAAAAGCATCCATCATACTGAAGATTAATAGGAAGGTATTCTCATATCACTGCCGTGTATGCAAAAATCCCAGACAACACCTCCTTCACCCCACGTCCAGTAGTACCAGCTTCCCTTGGTGTCTCAGGTAAATCTTGTAGACATGTATTAAGGAATACTCGTTTGTTTGTTTGTTTGGGGGTTTTGGGTTTTGGGGGGTTTTTGTTTTTGTTTTGTTTTTTTTTTTTTGTGCAAGACAACATGCAGTGCTTTTTTTTTTCCTGTAGATGTAGTTGGAAAAAAAAACCCAAGCCACAACTCCCCCACCTATGATCTCAGCATATCCTAAAGATTTAAAGTAGAGAAGACAGATAAACAAGAATTCAAAATGTGCTTATAAAAACCTCATGCATTTTTTCAGCTCTTCTCACGCTGTTTGAGCACAGAAAGCTGGGCATACTCTGGATACAGTCGGTGTAGCTCCCACTATAACTCTGCTGGAGTTCAGAGAACTACATAAGCAGACAATTTGGCCCATAATTTTTCTCACAATCAGTAATTTAAAAAATAATCTCTGAAGGCAGTGGGTGTTTGAACACTTATCTCTGCACATGCTGACACTTTCTTTTACCACTCCATTCTGAACCAAACCATGTGTGCTCTTTGAATCCTTAGCAACAATGCAGCCTGGAGACAGCATGGTCCTTCACCTTGTCACACCAACCAGACCACAGTTCTGCTCAACTAGGCTGAGACGAGACTACAACAGGAATAAATCTCTCCAGGCCTGTCCTCTCACTTCCCAAAAAACCTGACATTTGAAAGAAAATCCATCCAAAGTTGCCTCTGCTTCAGGTATGTCACAGGAATGCCACGTCCTCTCTTCTTCTATGGGTAAACTGAGGTATGGAGGGGACATCTCTTTTGCTGTACATAAGAAAAGGATCTATAACAGCAATTGAGGTTTCAACCCCAAACTATATATCCTGCTCAGAAGAATAATTTTCCTCTTAAACCCAATCTTATACTTTAACTGAAAGTCTACATTTAAATGAGAAGAGCACAAACCTGTGGTTTCAGCAAAGTGTTTCTGTTAGAACAGGAAAACCCTGGAGCTTTTGGTACATTAGTGTATCAATTTAAAATTTGTTAAAATTAATAGGGAAATATAAGAAAAAAAGTCATTAAAGGAAGCTTTATCTTTCAATATGTGTAAACTCAAAGAGATGATGAATTCAATTTTTTTTCCCTACACTATTGTTTTCTTAATTTTTTGTTGTTTATTTACCTTTACAAATATCCAAGGACAGCTTCTCAGCAGGGTTTACGTTATTCCCCAGGAAGCAGGAAGTTTGTTGCTTTAGGGAAATGTTTTTATTTAACTTTTGTAACAGAATACAAATCTGTTTCACATGCAGAATTTTGTCCCACTGAGATATTTCAATATACCAATAGGATGGATAGCAGAAAGTTAATCATAAATGTAATTTTGTTGCAAAATAGTTAAAAGATAGCTTGAAAAATGTTAGAAGTTTTATTTTAAGTTTAAATCCTCCATATATGTCAATTTGCCTCCTAATGACAATATTTTGGGGCACACTATTCTCTCCCACAGGTTTCAAAGTCAGGCTTATACCTGGCTATTTCAAATGAAAATTTGAACCAATTTGTGATGTTGATATTTTTGAGCCTTTTTTTTATTTTGACAGAAACCAATTTTTTTTTTTTTTTTTGCAAATATTGTGATGGAAAATCCTTAATTTCCCACAATTCAATGAACTCATTTGGATTCCTTAAATGGTCTCAGTTCTATGGAAACCAGCACCTCAAATCTGTGTCCAAGGGAAATACACACATATTTTCAGTGAGTTTATTATGTTTGGCTATTCCTTGGTTGTGTTCCTGTACCCTCTTTGATTTCTGCTGTTCCCACAGATGACTGAGCACTATTATAGTTTTGGGTGCTCCCCATTTGAGTGTCCTGGCTGCTTCTTACATCCTGCAGACAGTGACTTGGAGGGGTGCAGGGAAATGGGAAAAAAAGAAAGGATGCTTTCTGAGGAACATCATTTCAGATCCGTGATAAACCTTTGTGACCACCCTACCTTAAAATGGAATTTGTTTTCCATTTCTCCATCCCTGGACAAATATTGGGAGCACTCATTCATTGCTAGCTGATTGCCACTCATCTTTCCAGCCTGTATATACTGATATACCTGTAGCAAACACAGGAACAGGAGATCTTCAGATGCAGCTGCAGATGCTGGACCATTTGAGATGCTCCTTTTATTATCTCCACAGCCTTACTTCTTTGCTACCAAAAGCCAAGCAACCATGAAATAGCTGGTTCAGCTACATGAAATTGGACACATCTCACTCTTCTTCCCCCCACCCGCCCAACCCCGTGGTTGTATTTCATACTGAGTTTTGATGAGCCTTAGGTGTATGTACCCTTGTATGATCCAAAGTTAATAAAATAACAATGAGATCCTGAAAGTACTAATAGGATAATATAGGGAGAGAAAAAGGTACTGGAGAGAAAAAGAAACAAGAGAAAAGATGAAGAAAAAAAAAGAAAGGGAAAAAAAAAGAAAGAAGTACAGGAGCAAAAAGGAAAAATACTAAAATAATGCAAAGACAAAAATAGGGGAAAGGATAAATGGAAAAAGTGCAGATGGAGGAGATGAATGGGTGGGCTGAAGGAAGGCAAAGGAAGAGGAAAGCTGAGTAAGGAGTGACGAAAGAACTCCTGAGTGATGGGTTTTGCAGGTGCATCTCAGTAGGTTGCCTCTGATCAGCTCTCTCAGGGACACAGCATGTTACCTGGACTAATTTATAAAGGAAATGAAAAGGAAATGGACTTGTTATAATGAACACCATTAATTCACCTCTTCAGACTTCACTGTTTGAACAGAGAGTATCAAACTACTCAATTGCCATTTGTCTATTCCTTTCTCCTCTGTTGCCTGTTGGAAATGACTGGTGAGCACATACGCCCCCGAAAGGCTGCACAGCCACTAATTAGCATATATATTGTTTGTCCTGGTACAAATTTATAGCAAACAGCAATATTTTACACTCCAGTAAAGTTAATAAATGAGGCTTTAGGCAATAAAAATTTCATGTTCTTTTGTGCAAAGGTCAATTATAAATAGTTAAGCCCATATTCATCCAAAAGCTCTGGGCTTCAGCACTGGAAGAATAAAATACATTTTGGTCAGCCTGTTTGCCAGCTGGACAAATGCCTCTCATACAGTCTCTGAGACACCTCTCTCCAAAAGACTGCTCAGATGTAGAGCGCTTTTGGCTTCAAGATGACTAATGCTCCATTTTAGCTTAGAGAAGGAAGATGCTCTGAAGTGTTGGAGGTATAATAGGATCAGATTGGGCCAGGCTAGGGGACACTTTCATTATTAGAGTCATCTTCTCTGAGAAGGAATTCCACAGTTAGAAAAATCAGATGCATTCACTCAATAGCTCAAATGATGCTACTAAGAGCAAAAGCACAAGAAGAAGCTAAAACTAAAGGAATATGAATGCACTTCCTCATTTTCAAGATAGAAGAAAATATAGGTTTAAAGATATCTTTTATTTTCATGATGGAAACACATAGGAGCCACAGTACATTTAAGAGTTATTGCTGCTTAGCCCATCTCGGCAGCTAAAATACCATACAGTCGCTCACTCACTCTCCCACCTTCACTGAGCCTCCCCGGGGGGATGGGGAGGAGAATCAGGAAAGAAAAGAAGGCAAAACTCATGGGCTGGGATTAAAAGAGTTTAAGAGAACAAGAGAGAAAAGGAAAACAGAGATGGAAAACAAAAGCAATAACAAAATATAGTTAAACACATAATTTCCAGTACAGTAACTCACTGCAGATCCCGATGCCCAGCTCCCTCCTGAGCAGCAAAACCTGCCCCTCAGCCCCATCCCCACTTTATACCCTGAGCATGAGTCACATGGGGTGGAACAGCCCTTGGGCCAATTTGGGTAACCTGTCCCAGCTGGTGGGTAATTAGTGACCTGTCCCAGCTGTGTCCCCAGCCACAGGTGCCACCAGCTCCAGCTCCTCTCCCAGCTCAGGCGAAAATTAACTCCATCTTAGCTGCAACCAACTAATATAAATATATGAAAGAGAGGTGACCTGTGTTTTAAAGGGCATTATTTGCATATGAGTGAAGTAAGGAGAGGTTTGGTAGTTATGCACATTATTACTAATATTATATCCTTTATAATACAGTCGCAACAGTAAGACTATATCCTATTACAGGAGAGAACATGAACACATAAAGGTAGACATCCCTTCTCAAGACTGAGAGCTTCTAAGGCAGCAGATCAATGATAGATGGATATATCTTATTTCTAGTACATGGGGAGAGGAAAAGCATTGATCTTTCCTGCAACAGCCTTCTTGAGAATGGAGGCATTAAATAACAGTTTTTTTGAGGGATCCTGGGGAAGTTGATCTGTGAGAATGTGACAAGGTAATTCAGTCGGATGACGTTGGAGATTACAGGATAGACTAGACTGAACATGCCATACGGGGGGCTGGTTACTGGAAAGAGAGGCACTGTGAACAAGAACATCTGAGGCCTTGACACTGCAGGAGGTTAGGAACGGAGAAGGCTGGAGCACAGATCATGGAGGAAGCAGTGTTAAACAAACTGTCATCCAGCATTTGTCATCGGTGTTAACCTGGTAACCAGGCAACTGAGAGATATGTAAGAAGCTCACTGCATCATCCAGAGCGAAGGGATGTGTTTGGAAGGGATGAGA
The DNA here is from genome assembly GCA_009806455.1 of Tetrax tetrax. Lineage (NCBI taxonomy): Eukaryota > Metazoa > Chordata > Aves > Otidiformes > Otididae > Tetrax > Tetrax tetrax. Next base: position 99,118 of record WHYT01014340.1, read on the forward strand.
AACGGCTTAAGAGCTCTGTGACTCACGGGATCAGCAGCCCATCATCAGGGGCTGTCAGGCTGGCAACTCAGGGGACAGACACATGCACACAGACTTCATGGGATAGAACAAGGGTGAAGCAGGAACGCATTGAAACCAAGGGAAGAAATCAGCACAGATGGGGGCTGTACTGAAGATACTAAGCTTCAGTTATTGCTATAACTAGCTACCTCTAAGCAGTTCCTGCAGTTGTCCCAAATGCAGTTTTTCACTTTGTTTTTTTTTGCTTTCCCTCTCCAGGGCTGTGCATCCCGTGGGTCTCTGTGGAGATTCGTTCTCAGCTATGGGTCATATTCAGGCACAGCTATTATCCCTTCACCGCTCAGAGACCACACCAGGCACTACCAGCTCCAACAAAGGGAAGGAGAGCCGCTGCACCCGCAGCAGCAGGTGAGAGGGAAGGAATAAAGTTGCTGAAAAGGACTGTTGACATCCTGAGACTGGCAAGTCTGCAGACTGCAGCAGGGAGACCTCCAAGTGGGAGTGGTTTCATACAGGGAAATATTTGAGGTTCCTACATAAGAAGTTTGTCAGGGAAAGCTGTGTAGAGGAGAGATAAGGAATGTATGGCACATGGAGAGACGTAGAGAGGTTTGGGGACAAAGGAAGGGGTAGGGAGCAGGGGTAGGAGGAAGGGGGAGACACATCATGCCACTGGAAAGGTTGATAATGCTCTGCATGCATCCAGAAAGGAGAACTCAGGAGTCAAAGCTTGGCTTTCCCATCAGCCCTGCTTTTTGCTGGGTGAGCTAGGAAGATGGCCATGTGAACAGAAGGTGTGCAGAGTTACCCATTCTCAGCTCTCCGTGAGGAGCAGCAGCGAGGAGGCACCCAAGACACATGCACTTAATGGTAAGTTTGATTGAAGCTAAACTATTTCCATCATAACAGCCTGTGAATTTATTTCCCTGCATTTCCACCTGATCCATTTTTTCTGCTTGACATGAAGGGAGCTCTGCAGCAGCAGGCAATCCAGCAGAGAGCCATAACAGGATTGGAAAGCAGCAGCAATCACCCAAGGTCAGCAGAAGCCTTTAGCTGCTGACTGCCAGGGTGGCTCAGCAAAGGTCACCACAAACGGGCAGAAGATGTCTGGTTTGCAGAAGGCTGGTTAGCAGGTAAAAGAGGCCAGGCCTGAGCTGGGCTAGTTGAGGGGTTTCAGAGAGGCATCTGGCACCCAGAAAGGGAAGAGATGCTGATGTTTGCACTTGGTCGGAAGGAGACAAAGCTCAGCAAAGGCAGCAGTCCAGCTGTGACTGTCATGTTGGCTTTGCTTCATTTACCATGCCTATTAATTACACAAGGTTAATTCTGGGAACAGCTGGCAAAGTCCCTCCTTCTGTCCTGCTTCTGCATGAGCTGGTTTGGTTGTGTTCTTCTATGAATTTCAGTACCAGCTTCTGGAGGGATTGATTAATTAACTGTTTGTCTCAAAGGTGACCCAGACGAGACTCAGGAGGTCCAAGAAGCTGGATGCTGGTCATCATTTTGTCTTCCTGTGTCCAGGCACCAGTTCTCACTGTGTTGTGAAAAAAAAAAAGCATTTCGTGTGCTTTAATATTTTCCTTGTCCCTGTATTCTTCAAATTACAGGAGCTTCTAGAGCCATAGAAGTGTCCTCTTGTGAGACAAATTGACTTTCAATGGTCCCCAGTTTCAACTGATGTGTCTTTAAACTTGCCACTGATGGTGTGGGTCAAACCTCCCTCCTGGTATTGCTGAAATCACCTGGTTTCCAAAATACTGAGTGCTGGACACTGCACTGTAGCAAGGGCAAGTTGAGAGAGGCATCAGCCCTGGTGCCCCAGAGGCAGGAGATGTTAGAGGAGAGCACACTGCTTTTCAAGCACACCCAACTCTACTGTTGTTATTTCCACCTTGGAAGTGGGGCTGCAGGTCCACACAGGGGGCTGAAAGGAGCCTGAGGAGTGTGGGAGGGGGTGTCCTGTGATCCACATCATCTCCTGTAGCTCCAGCCGTGGTGATCTGAGCGGCTGATAGATACAGGTTAGTTGTCCACTCTCTCATCTGGATATATTAACCCCTCAGGAGTCCAAAAACTCATATAGATTCAGAAATTTGGAAGCTCAGGCTGGTCTCATCAAAGCCTTCAATGTTATTATCTCTGCTAGTCAGAGGTAGATTCCATACACCCCCAGGAATTCACCTTTAATAAACAGTCATGGGGTGAGGGGGTGGAGAGCATCCAGCAAGGCCCCTGTTATTATATTTTCCCCTTGTTCAGTGCCACTCTCACTCAAATATCTCTGAGCCGTAGGGGACTGCTGGTGGTGATGGGGATCTTATTGCAATTCATTTCTCATCCAAATTAAAATCAGCTCATTCCGTTCCCCTTGCTGTGCTGACTGAGTGCTTTTGCTGGTGCAGAGTAAAGCCAGTGGTCCTTGGCAGCGATAAAAATGGGAGGTGGACACTGCAGACTCACTACTTGAGAAGATGAAGGACCACTTTCCTCCTGGCAACAACCATCCTCTGAGAGCTGGGTCTGCTCCAAGTCTCCCCCCGGACTCTGCTCTCCCTCCTCCAACGTGCTGTGTGAGAAGCGGTACCAACGCTCCGCTCTGGTGAGACCCCACCTGCAGCACTGCATCCAGCTCTGGAGGCCCCAACATCAGAAGGACATGGACCAGTTGGAGAGGGTCCAGAGGAGGCCACAAAGAGGATCAGAGGGCTGGACCACCTCTCCTGTGGGGACAGGCTGAGAGAGCTGGGGCTGTTCAGCCTGGAGAAGAGGAGGCTCTGGGGCAGGGCTTCTCTTCACTGCTGTTCAGTAATCTAAATTACAAATGCTTCCCTTTGAAATCTCCTTTCACTTGGGAGTAGAGGCACAGGCTCCAGGGTTTATTTTATGTTTTATTATTTTATTCCCATTATTTCTTTCTTGTCTTTAAAATGTGTTTCTCACAATGCAGAGGGAGGATCTATTTCTTAGTTTAAGAGGGAAAAAAAGTAAATGTAGAACAATACTTGACAAAATAAGCCTATAAGGGAAAATCTTCCAGCAGTTTTGCTTTTTATTGCAAGTTATTATGTACACCCCCTGCTCTGACATTATTTTATCATCTAAAATAGTGCTACGCAGTAAAAAAAATTAAATACAAATATATTACTACCTTTATCCTGGCTTAATGATGGACACCTTGGGTAGAGTTATCCACAAGGTATAAGCAGCTGGTGTCCCTGTTGCCTTCAACAACCGCTCTTGTCCCTTGCTCTGACTCTGGCACCTCATTTCTTTATCCTGCAGAGCCTATTTACCTGGCCAAGAGCCAGCAGCCTCCCAGCCAAGGGAGGGATTTCAGCCTATGAAGCTATTTGTTGTCATACCTATACGATCCCTGACATCCATTTCATTTCTTGTTTTTATTGACCCATTTCGCACTTCTGAAGTCAATTTTCAAAGCCTGTTAGGGGCAGGTGTGCTCCCATGTCCTTGTTAACTGGCCACACTCTGTGGAGCTCCTAAAGAGCACAACCAAGCAGCATCGCTTTACATCCGGGGCTCAAATTCCCGGTGCCAGTCACTGCACACCTCTTCCCTGGAGCCCAGGAGTGAGACAGCCTGGGAGCCAGGCAGAGAAAAGCTGTGAGAGGCAAGGAGGAGGAACAACAACTGGAACAGACTCAAGAAAAAGGAATGAAAATAACAGAATAGCAGGAGAATAATTTGCCATGACAGATCAGGATGGAAAAAAGTAAGACAGAAGAACAGGAGGATAAGATGGTGTTAACATAAAAAGGGCAGTGGGAAGGGAGAAGGAGGTGGAAGAGCAAAGGTTTGTGGGAAGAAAGGAAAAATAAAGAAGACATAAAAAGAAATAAAATAATTGAAAAAAAAAAAAGAGTCTAAGGAAGACAAAGAAAGAAGGAAAAGTATAGCAAAAAGAGTTTGTACTTATTCCCCCTGGAGCTGTCGGGTCCAGTTTGTGGATAAGCATACTGGGGCTGTGTTGTAGAGGCTTTTCTCACTCCAAACATGAATGTCAACCTTTTGGACTCTTCATGTTGATGGTGGCCTGGTAAGAGCACACTACAACAAGAATGGAGTGGTCCCCACCAAAAAAAATTTTATTTACTCCAAAAGTGGGATCCTCTTTTCAGGGTAAGCCAGGAGAGCATTCTGAGTGTGCACAAGAGTCATTTTGGGTTTTTCTACACTTTCAATATCCCTCTTGCCTCAGGGCAAATGCTGTGTGTCAAGCTTTGGGTCTTACCAGCCACAGCCACGCCATTCATTGTCATAGGGCCTGGTCCTGCAAACCGCCGATCCACTTGCCCTTGCTCAAGGCAAAGTGCTTCACAGAATATCCAGAGCTACCTAGGAACTGCACAGAACTGGGGCCAGCATGCCCAGTACCTCACAGAATCAACCCTTGCCAAAGCAATGGCTTAAGTTTTCATTTACTATCTTGTGTAGTTTTGTTACGTTACAGACATTGCGGATACTACAAACAAAAATGTAGTTGATGAGGTAGCAGGGATGGAGGGAGAGTCTTTACAAATTTTTAGCTAAATTCTGCCATTATTACCCTATTACTGCCTTAGGAAGGTTCTGAGGAAAGTACATCGACGTATTTCACTGTCTCTTAGCAGAATTGGGTTGGTGGATACACCCATGCCTGGGCCTTGAGCGCTCAACGCCAGCTAGGGCTGAGCAGAGACTGCAACCGTCTCCTGCCTTCTCCCTTGAATTCACCACCCACCACCCTCAAACTGCTGAAATACGCTCCCCACGCCTCCTCTGAGCTCCCCACTCTCAAAAGCCTCTTTGGATTTCCAATTCAGCTCCTCCAGGGACAGTGTGCCTGGAAGGAAGGAACACAGGCTTACTAAATGAATCTCTTAATCATTGTAATTTCAGTCCTAAAAAACCCCAGCCAAAACAATGGTACATTTTTGACAGATAAATGGAAGTCCAGAAGTGAGTTCTCCCCTCCATCTGATCACATCCCTCTTGAGAAATCTTGCTTGTTGAGCTTTTTTTTTTTTTTAAATAAAGCACATTTCCTTTGATATTTTTCATATTCAGCAAGGTAGAAATGCTAGTCAAAAATGTTTTGGTTTTTTGTGCAGAAAGAAAAATAAATGTGTATACCAGGCTTTGAAGCCTTTGTGACTAAACATACCCACAGCATGCTCAGTAGGATCCAGTCCCAAGACACATCTTCAACCAGGCTGCAACCTGTTATCGTTTGGGCTGAGAGGGCTTTTGCCCATCACTGGTGTAGGTGCAGGCTAAGGCTGAAGACCAGTACAGGCTGGCATTCCCAGTTCACTGCTGATGGAGCCATACTCATGCTGGCATTAGTACTGATCCTAGCTCCCACCCAGTATGAAGTATCATTAGTTAGATGAACATGAATGTATAAATTCTAGTCTACTCTCCGTGTTAAGCTATATATTCAGGGTCCAGGGGCAGAGGTAACCCATCTTTCCACTCACTGTAAAGCTCACAGGATTTCATTATCTTCACATTTGGCCCGGTGATCCTGTGCACCTCTTCTGAGTGAACTGCCTGTATATTTGTTGTGGTTCACCTGGGACTGTGGACAAAGAACTGGTACAGATATTTTCTCCTTGCTATTAATTGTCCTGGGGTAAGTCTCACCATGAGGAAGTAGCTCTGCCTAGGAGAAAGCGATCTTTGAGGAAAAGGCTAAAATGAAATATCAGAAACTCAGCAGCTGCAGTGATATGACCTGCATGCCATGCATGAGAAAGAAAGGTATGGATTGAAAGCTGATCCCTACTTTTTGTCCATGCAGTGTGCTTCCCACATCTGGGGGGGAGGGGTTATCTCAGATTTGTGAAACAAAAGAAATTGAAAAGAAGTCCCACCATCCTCTGCTTCCTCCCCCAGCTGGATTAAAATTCTGCATTCAGAAAGCAAGTTGAAATGGATTCCGTTTAATAAATTCTCTTTGAAAGCTGGAAGGAGGTTTGCAGCCAGCAGAGGAGGGAAGCTCTGGAACAGCCTTCAGCAGGAGGAGTGGGTGGCAAGCAGCAGCCTGACTGGTTTTATGATGAAGCTCGATCAGTTTGCGAGTGGGATTGTGTGGTGCAGTTGCCCGAGATAGCAGGGGGCTGGATGCAACGACCTTTGAGATCTCTTTCCATCACGTGTTCCTCAACTGCGATGAAGTCACGGGATATAATAGTCATAGTTCAATTTCCTTCTTTCATGGAAGCTACTTTGGTTTACAACAGCTGAGAATCTGCCCTAGTGTGGCCAAAGTCAAGGCTGCCAACCTTTAATCCTTGTAAAGTGTGATACATCTCAGTCCTCTCTGCCCACACCTGGCTTCCTGATAAAACCAGCGACGCCTTTACTCTGCAATGCCTTTTTCTATTGTGGAGATGTTAGCAATGGTGGCCACATTCAAATATATATTTTTGCCTTTGTCTGGCAATAAAAGATGCCTTGAAAGAGCAAGGATGGTGGTGAGAGTGTCAGGTGGGGTCACAAGGCACAGGCGTTCCACAAAAGGGAACAAAATAAAAATGAGACAATACCTCAAAACACTTTCCAGAAATAACAGCTTAATTAATGCAGCTTTTGTTTGCTCAGTGGCTGAGCCTCCTTTTCCCGCAGTTGGGAATGACTACTGGGGGATAGCCGAGGGAACTCGACTTTGTTTCTAAGCTTTACCCCTAACAACCTGCTTTGATAGAGAAATGTGTGTGGAATCAGGGGGACAGATACACAGCATGTGAACTCCGCGTTGTGTCAGAACTAACCAGCGCAACGTGAACATGGGATATGGAGTACTAACAATATACTGCCTATTTTACTATTTTATATATATAAATATATATATATATGTATCTCTCACAGAGGGACAGCGTGCCCCCAATCAAAGTGCTGGATGGACTACAAACACAGAACAAAAACGACAACCTGCAGAAGCTTACAATTCAAAGTAAGTTATGATACAGAAAAATAATTCCAGGAAAAAAATATTTGGCAAATAAATCCAGAGAATTAATGATCTCAGTTGTAGGAGGATAACTCACAGAAAGGCAAAATGAGTCTAATATATTAGAAAGAAGCAAAATTAGCCTAATAAACCTTTGGCTAGAAGTTAATCATCGCAGTGCACAGACACAATCCAGCTTCCCTCTGGGTGACCCCGAGCACGGAGAGTGACTCAGTGTGGATGTGCTGGTCTGGACATGTCAGAGCTGGGCAGGAAAGTGGGAACTAAGGGTTTCACTCCTCTGTGAAACTCTCCCAACACAGTGCTCGACAGATAACAGATGTCTCAGTGCGTACCTAGTCCATTCCTGACAGGAGACTGACGTCGGGTTTGTAGATCTAGCTGTTAAGCTTTGTAAGACTTCCAGGTTGGTAGGGCTTTTTTTTTCCCCCCAGTTTTTGTGGTCAGACAAAACAGCATCTGTTGTGCTGTTGTTTCTCTAGAGGTCTTCAGAGATCTGCTGTGCACACACTGCTGGAGTAAACTGGCAGGGCTGGACTCAGCCCTATGCATCTGAGGATACCAAAAGGAGGATCTAGTTTTATAACCCCATAAAATAAATTTGTCCAAGCTGCACAGGAAAGAAAGCCCAGTTGTGCATTTTTTTGATTAATTGATCCTATGGGCAACAGCTGAAGGATACAAAAGTTCATGGTTTCTCTTATAGCCCCAGATTCCTGAGAAGCACCTCTACATTTGACATGGGAATGGTGTTGAGATGTCCCTCCATCTGCCCCTGTGAAGGGACAGGCTAGAGTAGGGAACATAGCAGGTCAGGACTCTGCAGCCCCAAACTATAACCATGGAGTAGGGAATGATATCCCCAGAGAGATGTTTTGCCCTGCCAGCATGCACAACAGCATGTTTTCTGTGCATCCCCAGTGCTAGTGAGGAAAGACTTGAAATACCGTCTAAAACCACTTTTAAGAAACCTCAGCAGCTGCCCAAGGACACCCGTTCACTTAATTGCTGTATCAGTGCATTCAAAGATACTCGCTATCTCACTATCGGCCCTGGCGAAACGTGTATTATCCGTTTGTCCTTGGGACCAGCCAGCCCCGTGCAATGTCATTAAAGCAATCTTGTGCTGGATGGACCGTGCACGTCTCTTTTTTTTTTTTTTTTAATTCCTGCTCCCCACAAAAGATGCACGCCCCTACTACTCATGACAGAGTTGCTTCCTTGCAATATATTACACATATTGCAATAATATATTATTTTTGCACTCATTTGTTTTCCTTCAGACCGTGTTGGAGACCCTGCATCCAGTGACCTCTGGCAAAGGAACGGAAATAGCATGCACTTTCATCCTGGCACTAGCAGTGACAAATTGGTTTACTTTTCTGCCTGACACTGGGGGCTGTGAGTAGGGAAAGGGGGTTTTATTAGCCTGGACTTACTTATGCATCTAAAATGTGCTTTGTAATCTTTCCTCTCTGATAATCTTTAAAAAAAATGAATTTGGGCTTGTCTATTACTGCCTGGGAGTGCAGAAAGTTTTGCCCGAATGGATGGAACATTCTGGTGGGAAATAAACTTGTAATCACGATACGATGGACATTTTTTTAAAATTTTTTTTTAACAGCTAAATATACATGTTCAGTTACGTATGGATGTATTCAGCTATGCTAGGAACAGGAACAGCAAACACATCCACAACCACACTTTCCAGCACAAAAATATCCAGCCATTTACCAGTGAAAAGAGCTGAGGAGGTGTCCACAGGCACAACTTCTCAAAGAATGTGGCAACATTTTGGAAATAAAGTACTTTTCCCACTTTCCTCTTGCTAAATTGAGCAGAAGCAGCCCAGCAGATGAGGGCTCTGGGTGATCCTTGAAAGCGCAAAGTGATCACAGTGACGATTTTGTGCACTACCACAAGAACATTTTCATGGTTCCTGGGTTGTTGCTGTGTCCTGACCTCAAAAGGACCATCTCGACGAGGCCTCCTCAGAAAACTGAGTTTGTGTTCCCTCCTCCGCCCTCTCTTTTGTGGCTGATGTTATCTTGCATTATCTTAATTACATGCTTTAAGGCTGCTTGCTGCACAGATCACTGATGGGGTTTGATGTTTGTTAATATCACATTGCGTGATGAAAATCTGGTACATTAAGACCTTGGTGTCTTTCCAAATTATTCTGAAGATACAAAAAACTTAATAAGCAACCCACTTTAATGAATACAGACTAATAGGTTGAGAAGGGAGGAGGTGAGTTTGGGAACATGTTTATTTGAGGGGCTGTGAGTAAAATTATTTAAAGAGCCCTCGATCAGGATTTGCTGTACAAGGTCACGATTTAGTGTCAAAATTAGGGTTAGCACTGTTGGGGATAGCAGGTATCAATTTGTGGTCAAATCAAGTCAACCTTTGCACTTGTATTTAATTTTTCCCCAACCAGCAATTTGTCTTTAAATGCGAACACTTAGCTAAATCAGGTGCAGATGGTTGTTTGTATCCAATGAATGCTGGTTTATCACTTTAAAAGCTTTTGTTTTTAGTCAAGTGAAGGAAGTGGGCAGCACTCCCTTGTTTTTGAAAGAAGAAGAGCATATGCTTTTTAATTTGAAATGTAGCACTAATAGCATTATCCACAGGGGGATAAGCTGTGCTATTGTGGATAATGCATTTATGCTCAAATATCCTTTATTCCCTCCTGAGTGAAAGAATTTAACAGCATATTGCATTACCATGCCATGGATAATATAGTTTACTCTAGAGTGAGGTTTTTTTGACAGTATCAACTCTGGTTTTGGTTTTGTTTTGCTAATTTTTAGGTAAATTCTTGATGAATTTGCAATGTTCTTACAACACTGTGTTGAAAAAAACCAACCCTCAACCTACAATGAACAACAAAAAAATACTGTCGAGGGGAGATCTGGAGATAATGCCGACAAGTGCCAGAGACTGTGTCAAAAATAGCTTTACTGACACATGCTTTTTTTCACATTTCTCAATCTCTGCTCTCTTCTCACCAGAAGTTGGTGCTCACGCTACGATGGTGCCAAGCTGGGGATGCAGTAAAATGAAGAGAAGCGGGCTCGAGACAAGCAAACTCAGTCCATTTGTGGCTTTCTGAAGCAAACTCATTTTCCCCAGGGCTGTAAGACAAATGGTTTAATAACCCAGAATGCTGTGCTCTTTGCTTCAGCAGAGTTGACTCCCTGCATTCAGCCCTATCCACAGGTATCCCCAACAGCCTCCCGGGAAACTGCTGAAACCGCTGAACAAACGGAGATCACGGCTGGGAGGCCCGGGGCTGGCCTTGCATTGTTTGCTTTGTATTGTAAGGCTTATCTCGCTGTGTCATATGGTTAAAAACTGGAGTCTTGTCTCCAAGATAGCAGTGGGAAGGCAAGAAAAGCTTGCGCACATTTGTCTTCAGGTCATTTTTATAAATGAATGTCCTGATGCAGCCCTCAACACAAATGCAAGGGAAAAACTATGAGCAAGCGAGAGCAGGAACAAGTCCTAACTTCTTTCCCATCATGTGGTTTTTCTGGAAATGAAAAATGTGAACACCGCTTTCACTAGAGAACTGGATGCCCTCCAATAATCACGTGAGGTGCTGGACTGGGTACATGCACTCTGACACAGCGAGCATGGCCGTAGTGAGCCCAGATGGAGGTACATTTGGAAAATTAAACCAGGTCTTGTACTCAGCTCCCACCTGCCCCAGGACCACAGGATGTCCTAGTAGTGTCAGGGACAGTAAGCTACATCTGTTAGAGATCTGTGTCTTCTTCAGCAAAGCGAGGATTAATTTTTGCCAGTTTTAGCCACATATAAGTTTAAATGTCGTTGTGTTTAGCCCAGCTCAGCAGCTAAAATACCACACAGTCACTCACTCACTCCCCACTCTCACTGCCCTCTCAGTGGGATGGCAAGGAGAATTGTGAAAGAAAAGAAGGCAAAACTCATGGGTTAGGATTAAAAGAACAACAGAGGAAAAGAAAACAGAGATGGAAAACACAAAATCAATAACAGAAAATACTTAAGCCTGTCATTTACAATACAGTAACTCACTGGAGATCCTGATGTCCAGCTCCCTCCCAAGCAGCAAAACCTGCCCTTCAGCCCCATCTCCAGTTTGTACCCTAAGCGTGAGTCACATGGGGTGGAACAGCCCTTGGGCCAATTACCCAACCTGTCCCAGCTGTTGGGTAATTAGTGACCTGTCCCAGCTGTTGGGTAATTAGTGACCTGTCCCAGCTGTGTCCCTGGTCACAGGAACCATCAGCTCCAGCGAGAATTAACTCCATCCTAGCTGGAACCAGGACAGTGATCTAGCCCTCCAGTATAGGCTGGGAAGAGAAAGTGAGGCATCTCCAGAGAATGAGTCACCTCTTCCTCTGTACAGTGTCTAAAGTGGGTGGGATGACTCATCCTCCAAAGGTAACAGTCTCTTCCTATGGCTTAAATGGCTAGTTTCAACTGAAAGCCTAACTTTTTGGTGGCAGAAATTAGCCATCTTCACTGTTACATGCATTTGTCTCAAGTTATTTTCAAAAATCAGAGCAAGGTGAGAAGGCTTGCTTCTCAGTATATGGCCCCTTCAGAGAACCATTTTGTGCTTTCTCCTGGGATCTGCACAACTTTTCCTTCAAAAATGGGGCTGAAATGGTTTGCTCATGTTTCATGGAGTCAGAGAAAATAAAGCCTTTTGGAAACATAAAGAGAAGTCACTTGATCCATCCCCAATCCACAGGCAGAAAGCTGCAGTTAAGTTTTGTTACCCTTAATGTTTCCTCCTTTCAACAATGTCTTCCAACAGTCAGTAAGGAAATTTCAGTTGTCTTCAATGGGCTTTCATCCAAGCCTGCAGAGAGAGCAATGGAGAAAATTCAGTTGCAGAAGCAAATCAACTGAGGGGAAAGGTAATGACACGAGAGAGCTAAGAGACATAATTGTGAGAGGAGGGAGAGAGGGAAAAAAGAGAGGTGCTGTAAAGATTGAGCAGTGGAGGAGCACAGAGGCAGTGCTCAGCAGAGAGGAGATTTGGGCAGGGGGAGAGGGACAAACTCGTACCCTTGAAATACACATTTCTCCAGTGCTGCAGCATCACTTCCACCTGAAAATGCCTAACTGCTCTTCAGTTTAATAATTGCTGAACTTTTGGGTATAAGATGAATAATTAAGCCTGGGAGTAGAATACAGCAAGTGTTAATAGGGCAGAAGGTACTGCAAAGTCCTTATAAAAAGCTGTGCTTGCAGCACAAAGTGGCTGCTGTTCTCTGCATCCCCAACCACAAAGTGAGGAGCGTGCAAGTACTAAATTAAATGAAGTGCATCTGTAACGTTCTGCTGGACTTTTTTTTCCCTTGCGTTTGGTACTACTGCTTGCTAAATAATACCCATCTCTAGCAAAGGATGAACAATGTAATTCTAAATAAATTCAGTGTAATTCCAAATCCTCTCTCCAAATCAAACCAGGACAGATGTCCCGCACAGCTCTTCCTTCCCTACATACACCTGCAGACTCCCACAGGCACCGTCTTCTCCCTTATGTACGTCAATGTTTAAGGAAAGTATCTGGTGCCAAAGCAGTGGCAGCGTTATGGAGTTCATCCTCTTTGATGGTTCAAGGTTGCTTCCTCTTGCTGTCATAATATAAAAAAAAAAAAAAAAAGAAATAAGTTCCCACTTCAAACCATGAGAAGCAACAATTAAATGATGTTTGAGAAGACACTGGGCCAGCTACGCTGCCCAGGCACCTTGCAGTGCTGGCTCGTGCATATAGCAAGAGAAGGCAGAGCAAAAAAAAGCCGTAACTGGAACAAGATGCAGCCATTAATCCATGCACAACGCAAGCTATTGCGGTTTGCTGCTCTGTCTACTGTTTTCCCCCCAATCTGAAGTGTCTCCTTCCCTGAGCACACTTCTTCCTCAGGCTGTGGACCACCAGGACGACAAAGCAGTGGCTCAAAAGAGAGCAGTTCATATTTGAATAATCCCAAACGTATTTGGGGACAGCGTGTGAGGAGTATTGTTCTCATCTGAGAGATGAGAGAGTATCACACTAAAAAGCAAATGCAAAGCTCTTCTTTTAGGTCTTGGCTTTCTGCATGCACCCAATTAAACAGAGCTGTATAAACTAATCATGTTAGGCTGGGAAGGAAGAAAGACAGATTGTTATTTTTAAATACTTGGGAGATGTTTGGCAATGGGGAGGTCATAAAGGTAAAGAGGGAGGTCAATAAATAGAAAGAAAGAAATTATTTTTAACCATTGCAGATAAGGTATTTTTAGATTAATCACCTGAAAGCTCCCTGAACTACACAGAATGATGAGCACCACTCAACACAGCAGCAGTAATGGGAGCTGAGCTGCAGCCTGGCTCAGACCCATGTTCTCTTACTTCTTTCAGGTGAGTTTTCAGCGTAACAATTTTTTTTCCTTTATTTTCTTTTTTTTCTCCCACCTCCTGTCCTTACTGCTCTCACTGAGGGTACCTCAGAGAGACTGGCTCTTGTATGGACATTTGAGAAGGTTTTCAGTTGTTGCTAAGTGGGTATTTTTCCTCCTTTTTGTTTTTCATCCTTTTCTTTTGACTGCTCTCCTCTCACCTCCGCACTAAGTAGAAGAGATGAAGAGCTGAGCCTCCAAAGGCAAACATGTCTGAAAAGAAACCAGAGGCTCTTCCAAAAGGGCTGGAGGACCTTGAGGCCAGAAGGATGCACCTCCGGCTGAAACATCCTCCAGGGATGCCATACTCAGGGCAGGGGTGCTGCCAGAGGAGCTTTGCCCTATCCATCAGTCTGTGTGTTTGTCTGTGGTGGGAGGGAGGGGCATCAATGGATTTTTAGTTTCACTTTTGGCCCTTTTTGTGCACTATCCTACCCGGTTTCACCAATTATCTACATCACACTTTGTCACTGAGGAGCTGGACAATGGTCCAGGCAAATTTAAGTGAAGGAAAGCACCTCTGGATCGGAATAAACTTAGAATATGCCTCCCGCAGACATTCCCCACCAATGCTGCAGACAAAAGCATGGGATGCACTGACCATATTGTGTAGAAAACACTTTTTTTACTCTCTTCTTATAAAAGGGTAGATCTTCAAGATGATTCAGCATAAATCAGGCTGTGCCGTAACATGTAAGCTGTGAATTTAAAACAGATGTTCTCTAAGTTTCTAAGGTGTCTAGGTGCCTTCCTCAACCCGAATTTGTATTTTTCCCTCCTGGATATCAAGCTTTCGAATGTGTCAGTATGCTGACACGTTGCCATAGTTTGGGGAAAATGGCTTTTTTGGAGCCATCTTCCTATCTACTATCTTAAGTTGACCACCTTACTGTACCTTCCCTGGCCACTCCTCTGCCTTCGTGGTTTTCCCGAGTGAGGGCAATGAGAAGGGATTTTTCTTTCTTTCAAGGACCAAAGCAAAACACAGAATATGCCAAATGATAAATATTTGACTTTGAAACATGAGAAAGAAGATGAAGAGCAGCATCAAGGGAATAAATCTCTTGGGCTGTCCTGTAGTCTGAATGTACATTTTGTATTGCTGAGAAAGGTGTTGTGGATGCAGTGTGTAAAGATGTGGGTTTTACAAGAAAATAAAATGAGCCAGGAGACCTCTGGGAAATCACAGAATGTGTGTACGCTTTATGGCTTGTATAAAATTAAATGATCTTTTTTTTCTTAGAGATATTGATCCTTGTTCTTTCATTATTATTATTATTTATTTATTTATTTTCCACCCTTATTTCATTGTTCATACCCCTGTCTTTCAGAACCCTTTTTTGAATTGGTCCTATTTATGTGAAACAGGTTGATAACTCTCATCTCTTCTCTCTTTTGCTCTCAATAATTATAGGTCTCCTAGGAAAGCTGGCCTTCAGTAGAAATTTCATAAAGGTTTTGAAAGATTTTATTAGAAATGGTTTGGATCCTGCACAATTATCCGTTCTGAAAGGTGCTTTGCCCACCTCCTCCAGTGGAAGTGCTATTGATCATCTCACAAAAGGCAGGCATGTACTTACACAGAGAAAAGTTGAGGTCTGGTTGCCTTTTCAACATCAATGATAAAATTGCATCTAATGTTCACCTCATTCACCTTAACTCCACTGGTCTGCACTAATTAAGGTGGAGCAAGCCGCGCTGGTTAATAAAGAACACTGTAATTCATCTTGTGCTGGCCAGTGATTGCAACATGAGGAAAAAACCAATAACTGGTTCAAAAGATGGGCTTTGATTAACAGAAATATCTGGGGCTTTTGTTCACTGATTGTACAGCACATGCTGTAAAACCCTGCCACTATCCATGGCTTAGATGTAAGACTCAAAATATCTCCTCTGCCTTTTAAGTTGGGCTCTAACATGTAAAGTCCTGCTTTAAAATATGGCAGATAATCATCATAATTCTGCCTTCTGTTTTGCAAAAACACTGTTCTACTTGGCCATATGTACCACTGTCTTGCCCAAGGTCCTACACCCAGGGCAATGACATCCCACACAATAGCTGACTCCGTTTAGAGCCTTGTTCCCTGTATGTCAAACACTGGTGTAATTTACAGAACATTTTGCTCCTGGGTCTATTTCAGATATCCATATGTATAACAAGTTTGGTTCTCTCTATCCAGGACAGTTCTTCACTGCTATCAGGACAGACTTTACTTCTTCATATCACTACCAACCATCCTTACAACTTGTCCTGAAGTAAGCGACACATCATCTGCGCCACGCTAGCAGAGCTCCAGCACAACTCCTTTGGTACCTCCAGCAGTTTTAGGTGAAAAAACATACACGTGAAATAATCTTCTGGGGTGGTGGGAAGCCACACAAGGGTAAGAGCCAGGTTGGGTGCTGTGTGATGTCTTACCATCACAGCTGATTCCTTCTACAGAGCACTAGCCATGGAAAGTGTGACGGACACCAGCTTTTGCAGACTGGCCTGAGGATCAAGGTGGAAGCTGTAAGCACAAACCCATGGGCTTCCCACACCCTAGCCCTGTCTGGATCAGCACATTCCAGCTGTGCAGACAGGAGACAGTGTAATCAGGATCAGTCCTTCCTCCGAAGCCTCTCAGGAGCAGTAAGAAAAGTCTACATGTACTCAGCGAGGCCAAATTTTCACACCCCATTAGCCCAGATGTGACGAACTTTACTTCCTATAACTAGCTCTGCTGATAGAGCTGACCAATTTTTTTTCCCCCAGCTGAATAGTTTTCTCCTACAGAAATGCAAATTCAGCAAAATATAATTTTTGTTGACATTTTTAATGGGAAATTATTGAAACATTTCATTTCCACTTTAGCATTTGGCCAGTTCTGTCTCATCTGGCATGAAGTAATCAAAATCCAGCAGAGAAGCCCTTGCCTCTTCCAATCATTTACCAGAGTTTCCCTTCAAGAAGCCTATCCTGAGATTCCTGAGCTGAAATATGATGGGATGTTGCCTTTCACTCTAAACTTTGAGAGTGGCACTTTCATTTAACTTCAGAACTTTCCTCCTCAGAATGAAAATATTGTTCCAGAAAGTTGCATTTCTAGGGGGGAAAGATGTCTTGCACCGGCTGAATCACAGAAAGGATGAATCTACTCAAGGCTTCTAAAGAATGAACAGTTGCCACAACAGGACTCCCTCTTATGCAGCCAAGGCGGTGCAGAGAGGAGTTGGTACAGGGAGCCCTGCGTGGTTCAGACTTTTTATAGTGACAGATTTCTTTGCATAATGTATTCTGGGTGAAGCTTCAGGTTTATTTTGTACTTATCTGATGTCAAAGAAGTATATATTAAGTCTTCAAAAAAAAAAAAAGGAAGGTTTTTTAATCAGCTTATTACAGCCTTCCATGTATAATAAAGCCGTTATATGGCAATAAACCTGGAATCCTACAGGAGTTTGTGTTAAAGTGACAGATTCAGGTCACAGTTGTTAATGAAAAGCCAGATCGATGTGTGATGTATAACGATCAGGAGAGTGTTTTACAGGAGAGTGCAGAAGGGTAGAATATGCCAGGTTCGTTAGAATAACCAGCTACCCTGGAGTTTAACACCTCGCCTATGACCAATACCTGATGTTTCAGGAAAACTGGAGCTATCCTACAATTGATCAATAACATAGCCACACAGTAGACATGGTTTTGGCTCCTTAGCTCCCTTCACCCTGGCAAAAAACCCTAAATTTCCCATTTGACTCTTGCTAGGTACAGAGTTTGAAGACCACTGAGAAGGGCTGGGTATGACCAGAGCAGTGCTGCAAGAGATCGATTTTTTTTCTTCCTTTGCTTCTGCCACTGACTAAATATGTAACTATAGGCAACCGTTTCAGCATCTACCTCTGCCTCTTTCTTGTTTTAAACAAATAATTTTCGGAGCACGGGTTTCTCAAGACCATGTCATCTAGTTGGCTTTTATTCTATTAGAAAGGTAAAAAAATGTTTTGCAAATGGGAAAATATGCAGAGTGGCAAAAGCAATGGCTACTGTTCAACATTCCCTGGGAAGAGAGGGCAGCAAAAAACACCCTAAAAACAGATGAAGGACTGGTCCACCTCTATGGGACTGACCCTTAAACCACAGGAACTTCAGCTGGTGCCACATGCATCTTCCTCTTAATTAGTGTTCTTCTAAGAAACTTCTTGCAATCAAATCTCCTTTTTCTTATGTCACAGTAAAATGCCAGCTACTTTGGGGTCTTGGTGCATGACTGAGGTCCCCCAGTGCTACATCAGATATATCAATGTTCATTAAGAACTGATGCAATTGGTGTTCATCTGAACACACGTTGTGCACTTCACTGACTGCTCTAGGGTGCAAAGTAAGCGTTCATCTCAGCCTAAAAGGCTCTGTGTATGCTCCACCACAGCTGCCTAGGCTTACTGAACTCGACCCATCCATTGAGATTTAAAAAGTAATTCAGGCTAGCAAGTTGGTTTTTTTGGTCTTGGGACTCCTGGGCCTTTACAGCCCTGAGATCTGAGATTGCCCCAGAGCTCAATACACATTACTAGTTATTGAGAACTCTGAATTCGAGCCAGAAAAAAAAAAATATGGACAAGATCTTAACTCATATGGTTTTGTTCAGTCCCTTTAACTTTTATGCATCTGCCTGCACACATGCAGACACTCAGTATTGCAACCCATCATGCTCAGGACCTTGCAGGACTGAGCCCTTCACTAATCCTTCTAAGCCCAAGTCTATTGACTTTCAAAGCAACCCGCGAGGGTTTCTTATCTACACTTCCTGAACAAGCTGCTTGCTTAGGCTGAGCCTTTTTGCATTAGTCTTTAAGCAGAGTTGATTTTGAGCAATGAACATGATCAGATTTTCATATCAAAAGAGACTGAAAGTATGGAAATAATTTCCAAGTACCCTGGAGTAAGTCAGGAGTGAAGTCCCTTCATTGAGTAGCTTGTAAAAACACAAAAAGATCAGAGTTAGTGCCTAAATCCAACCCAGCCAATATCCAGTTTTTGCTTTCTCATCCTGAAATGAATCTTAACAGAACCTGAAGTCTAAATGTCTCAGGGAAGTTTGAAAACCAGATTTCAGTAGTTAGATGCATGACATTTGTATAATATGATTCTGTCATCACATTGCAGAACAAGATTTAGTCCTAAATTACACCACAGCCCAACTCAGAGGGAGATGCTGCACGCTGTCAAGAAGCCTGTCCCAGAAAACAGACTGAAGTAAAGGATTGCTTTATCTGCAGAAAATTCCTATTGCAGGCTTCTCTTTGCACCAAAATCGGACAAAGGCAGTTCTTTCAGGCTTGATTTAAGCATTTAGGATGTTATAAGTCTGAAACAAAACCCACATCATGGTAGCACATCATTATATGTCTTCCTCAAGGTCACTCTCAATGCATGAGAGATAGGACACTCAGACACCAGGAACTGTTGGTGGAAATCAGACCATACCTGCAGTAACCATTCCTGCTCTGTCATCTCCTCTCCTCTTCATACAATGTTCAGTCTTAAGATTGAGACTTGAGCCAGACTCTGGTCCCAGTCCTGTGCAGGTTTTGCCATAGCAAGCCAGTCTCTGTCCCTCTTGGGCTTTCCTTTTCCACGTATAAAAATCAGGGTCGCCCTAAACTGATCACATCTAGTTAAGTGACGAGCTTTTATTAATTCTGTGTATGCCAGGACCAAACAAAATGAGACTGGGATTGTAATAGAGACCTCAAAATATAGATTAATAGATAAATTAATAGATATCTATTAATAAGCTAAAAGATATCTAGTATAAATAGACCAAAACTTAACTAAATATATACCTGTATATATAAAAGATGTAAGTTGTGGTTTTGTCTTCCTGATGTCCCATTAAGTCTCTTGGCTTCCTCACTTGAATTTAGCAGCGCCACAGTCCAGGTGTTCTTTCCTCAGTTCCTGGCAGCATTTCTGAGAACTCTTGACCTTCAGCTCTCCTTGGCACACCCTGTTCAAGGAGATCTGTGAGCACCTTGGAAAATTATCCCAGTTGAACTTTTTCTTATTTAGACAAATCTATGTTCTAGACAACATGACTGACAGTATTAGAAAAAGGAGTAGCTCAGATACGCAAAGAGTAGTATGTATCCCCAATGTTTCAATCAGAAAATCTTTACATTTCTCTTTTTTAGATCTCCCTTAAATTTTCAGTCAAAATAATTCAGTTGGACATTTTCTACTGGAAGCTGTTGTGTCATTAAAAACACATCTCACAGCAATTTATCACTGGCAAAAACATCCCTAATAAACAGAATGAGTCCATGTGCTTTTCCCATTTCATTTTGATGCTTTGTTCACTTCAATTCAGTTGACTTTTTCGGTGGCATTAAAATGTTATTTTAAGCTGCACTTACATGATGTGTCTTATATATAATATCTAACAGGCTGGTTTTGTTCATTACTGAGCCAAAACAGAAGAGAGGAGATGATGAGAGACAGGATGGATTTGGGGAGTGAGAGGAGTCCTCCCTGAACAGTGAGGTCAGTAATCCAATTTCTTTTGTGCCTACCTATATCTGTTCAGGGTCACCTAAGCAGATTGCGCTCCTCCACAGGTTTTGCTGCAGTGAATTTTTTTTTTTTCTAGCAATACCTTTTGTAGTTCTCCTGGGGAAGGACCCATGGCCCGTTTATTTCTAGGTCTCTACTCAATGTCAGATTTCCTTCTTGTCTGAAAAGCAAGTACTGGATGCCAACAGGGACCACCTAGTGATGGCACTGCTGTACAGATGAACACTAAAGATGGGGACACAAAATGGTGTACCTGGGGCTGTTCCTGTAGATGTCTTGAATAGCATTAAACAACATTATGATGTCTAACTAGCTACATCCCACCTCATACGTCCTGCTAAACTTAATCCAGCTCGTGCTGGAAAGATATTCCTAATGTGAGACCCACTCTCACCAATGTCTGGTGGCATCTTTGAGGGTATTTATCCGAGAAGCCACAGAGTTGGTAGCCTGGGGAGTACCACTGTTCGCCTGCTCCCTGCGCTCAGGGTTCGTATGGACAGTCTTGTATGTGAGAAGGTTTGTTTTGCATGTCCAAGGGGCATAGACTGGTACCATGGTTTGTTGCTTTTTTTTTTTTTTTCCCTCTTTCTTTCTTACTATACTAAAGGAAAGTCAGATTTGGTTGAGCAATGTATTTGTACCTAGCACTCATCATCTGTCAGTTGAAAATTCAGGAGGAAGGGCTGAAATTTCCAACAAGGTTTTTATAGAGCTTTTAGCCCTAATTGTTTTCCATATTTATTAAATTTACAGAAGAATAATAATCTTGATGACATTAAGAGAAGGTAGTTTTAGATTACCAAAAAAAAAGACCACTGGAAAAAGTGACGAGGAAAATGTGAGGGGGTGTTAATTGATATATGGCTTAGAAAAAATATATTGGACAAGAAGGTGTCATCTGGCTGGGTCCAGCAGGTCTAATATACCATCTCAAATTTTCCAGGGAAGAAAGAACATGGAAATGTCTCCCTCATGACCTCCTTATGCCTCATCTCCTCTGTGTCCCTTCTGCCTCACTCCTAACACACACCACCCTCCTCTGCCTCTGCTTTCAGACAGGAAACTTCAGCACTTAACCCTGGTGCCATTTTTTTTTCCTTTCAACAAGCACCAGGGTAGATTCACCACAGAAAGTGCTTCAGCTGGAGACAGGAGCACACAGTTTGGATTGCCACTCACTGTTTCTCCTCCAATGCTGAGAACTGAGCAGCCAGGCTGGGGATCTTGCTGCACACTGGTGCAGGAGATGCCATCTGCCAAACGTCCTCCTGCGTGGTGTTTTAGCAAGTGGGCTAAAAAGAACATCCTGTACATGGCAGCTGAAGTCCACCACAGCTGTCACAGGAACACAAGCACACAGCCTGGGCTGGAGGTGGATTCTGGCTCTGCAGGGAGGCTGGGCAAATGGCCAGTAAGCCTCCTTTACTTGCCCATGTTTCCGCTTGGGGAAAGGCATTCCTGGCTTAGCGCGGCCCGAGATGGCTCTGGGGGGCAGGACGGCACCAGGGAGCGTTGGCATTCACTCATCCCAGGTACAGCTCACCCAGAAGGATGCTCACTCCATTAACTGAGCCTGTCAGGGCCTTGTGGCCAGCCTTGACTTCTCTGAGCTCAAAAAGAACCAGATCTCTTGTGTTCTGTTACACAACAGCAAGCAGGCTTCCTGAAAAGAGGGAAATTAGTGGGGAAATCATCTCCATCCTTTATCTACTTCCCTGCCTTCTGCCCTTGTCCCCCTCTCCCCCTTATTTCTCAACCCACTTCTCACACCTCCAAGAAGACATTTCTGCTCCAGCATGGCGGTGGTTGGAGCTGTGGAGGGGTCTCTGGGGCTGTGCCCTTTGCCTCCGAGGAGGGCAGAGCTGCTGAGGTCCAGACTCTTCCTGATGATTTCATGTGATAGCTAATTAATGGCCTCCCCACATTTCCATGGCAACTCCATGCTGTGCTCTTAGCCCTGATCCAAATGGGCATTCTGCACACTTCAGAAGCTGTAGTATCAGCATATTAATAAGACTTGCTGACGTCCTTTGCTTTCTGCCACATCGGCTAGTTAAGTCTAAATTTGAATAACTTAAAAAAGCACATTTCTCAGTAAGCTCCCAGTGCGTTCTCTCACGTGACTTGAAGCAACTGATCCCAGAAGTCTTCTGTGTTTGAGGGGAACAAGCAGGTAGATTCTGATCCATCTCCTGCTTTTTGACATGCTTTGCCTTTGGGACACCTGGCATCTGGCTTTTTTTTTTTCTCTGGGTTATTTGGAAGCTCCAGCTTTCATGCAGTCCCTAGTTTAATTGTAGGAAGGGATAAGTATCTGCCATGACTTGGTAGGACCATATCTGTATTAGCTGAGCTGGACAATCTTACGAATCCCTCCCCAACTCCTTCTCGCACAGGGAAAGGAAGCAGAGTTTCATTCTCATACAGTCAGAGAATGGTTACTCATATTTCAAGGTATGACTATCCCTTTTATCATGAAACTGTATAACAACACCTGCTGATGATGCAATTCAGTGAATCTAGTTTTATGCATGAAAGGATTCCCTGGGCCCCGCCTCATTCTCCTCTGTTAGTTACCCTCCAGTGTAGTCATTGTCTTGTAAAACATCTTTTTCTGACCAAGTGGAAGACGTGGGACATAATTTCCTCAGAAGCCCATTAACACCACTGTAGCACTGGTGTGGCCTCTAGGCGAATCTGAACTACTTTATCCTATCAAGACAGAAGTATGCCAGATGCCTCCACATCTTCAATTGCCTGCAGAACAAATACCCTAAAAGAAAGCTGTGGAGTCTGGTTCTGAATCTGGCTGTCACATGCTGCGTCCCTTACCTGGGGAAGGGCTTACAGGACTGAGGAGTGGAAGCAGAGCATGTACCCTGTTTGTGGCAGACATTTCTTTTCAGGCATCAGGGTAGCATGGTACAGGCCAGATTTGATTGGGTGGTTTGGGTTTTTTTTTTTCTCTCTGACGTAAACTTTGAGCCCAAAATGATGGCAGAGCCTCCGGATAGCTTCATTTTCCCCTACCCTGAAGGACAAGGGAATTTATTATTGAAATTTTGGCTTCATTCCATCTTCATTTGGCTTAATTTTCATCTAGCCATGCTGCAACATGGTACCACCTAGTTGAGTTGATGTGCCATCGTACCCTGATGCCATATTGCGCCATCAGGTACTCCCAAAGTAAGCTCCAATGGCTGATAACTCATCTATGCCAAACTTCCTTCCATCTCCCTAGTTGGTTTTCTACATTCCAGCTTCACTTCTTCCAGTCATGGTGGAAATGCTAACTCATGCTAGACAATTCCTCTCTAATTCCATGGCTGTCTACCATTGCTCTGATCTGAACTGGACAGCAGTGATTTAGTGTTCTGTTGGTGTCCAGTGTCTTGCTTAAGGTTTGCAGTGTTACCTCTCTTGCTGAAGCCCAGTAATACTGGGAGCTGGTCATCCAAAGGCATCATTAAAGATAAATGAGAGCAATTGATTAGATCCTTAACAGTCCCACAAATATGGAGATAATGTGTTGCTAGTTACCCAAGAGATCTGAGGTTTAATTGCAACTTCTTCAGCTTCTAGTCACTAGAGCTGGATATACATCTCATAGGAGAGCAATTTATGGGATTAATTTGACTTTGTGTTAGCACATTCACCACGACCAGCCACAAACAAATCCCATCATTGAATGCAGACTGCATCTCAGGCTATAGGTTGCTCATAAGGAGTATTCAGTATTTTTAGAGCAATAACTACAGTTCTTTTCAGTGTCAGCTCTTTGGGTCATACATGTAAATTAAACAGTACATTTCTACTCCCTGCTTGGATGGATGTAACTGTCAGGAACATTATTTCCACTCAAAATTACAAATTTGACATTCATTTCCCATGAATGCTCTCTACTATTTGCTTAAAACTAACTTCCATGCATACTATTGCTAGTGAATTTTCTCTTATCAGAAAGCTGACACAGGAATGTCACAGCTATAAAGAAACCTCTTTGAATGCTGAGGTCTCTCTCCATCGAAAGGAGAGATACCTCTACAACACAAAGCAAAGGCCAATCAAATGAAAACCAAACAAATTAACAAACAGGGAAAAGTATGCAACCTTGCAACCTCTTGTGTGGTCTGACCAGTAGAGACAGGGATCTCTGCAAGTTTGGAAAAATTAAAATTACTGCCAACAGAAATTGATGGATGTCTTTAGAAACATCTTTGTTGTTTAATTCACCCAGCTCTTCTTCAAATGCATGCACTTCCCACCTTTTTGTAGACAGGGACTAATGTGTGCTTTTGTGACTAGGACTCCTTTTGTTTTCTTACTAACTACCCAGATAGTTTCTTTTGTGCCCTCAATTGCTAGTTCAACGGGAGAGTTCAGTGAAAGTGTAATTTCCTTAAAGCATCTAATTCTTTCTTAGTTTGGACGAGCATCAACCAAAACCATACCAATTAAACTAAACCTGAAGCCAGACTTAATTGACCAAGTCCCCGGTGTCACATGAATAACACCACAATGTATTTAGCTCTTTCTAGAAGAACTGATGTTATTCTCAGAGTTTGAGCCAAAGTCTCCAAATAAGGTCAATGTTTCTACAAGACTGTCGTGAACTTGACTGAATCAACACATTAAATCTCAAGCCAGACCTGAACCTCGGACTTTGGAGCAGGACTGTCTCTCCTGCTCAGGTCTTTTTTTTTTTCTCCAGGATACTCCTCCAGCTCTTGAAGCTGCCAGGATCAGAGATTTATTTCACCCTTCTAGGAGGGCAGAAATTCTAGTCTTTCACGAGCACTTCTCACAATCAACTTTAACTGAAAACCAGTGAGATTAACAGAAACATCCCACTACTCACCTCCCACTCTGTTCAGGCTTCATCATCACCCAGCTCAGCTGATCCTACATTCACACACTCCATTCAATACATTATTTTTTTTTAAATCCAAAAACATATGAACACACACTCCACAAAATTTTACCCATCTTTTAGTTATTTCAGTTGGTTGGGGTTTTTTTTTCTGATAAATTAATCCTCTTTAATTTGGCTTTGCCCTTGTAAATTCAGGGTTAATTTGGTTAATATGCTCTTCCCTCCCACCCCTCCCTTTTACTACTTTTGCAGATATTTTGATAAAATTTTCTCACCTGTTTTCTGTAGTACTTTTTTTTTTTGTGGACAAAGAAAGTGTAAGTGAAACAGGAATACTATTCACAGCCACAGAAACATAAGAAACTAAAAGGGATTTTTCTTTCCATAAAGAACTAAAATGACATGTGTACCCTTCAGTGTCTCCAAGTTTCCTGGAAATGTATTTTCTTGCATTGTGCTTTGGTTTTTTGTGGTGATGAGGGTTTCTCAGTGTTATTGGAAAACCCAGAACCTGAGGCAAAAAGCCAAACTCAGGTTTGAGTCTAGGTTTAATCAAAGTGGAATATGATTTTGGCTTTCTCTGTTTTAGGAATTTTGTTGAAATACCTTAAAGAGGAGTGATTTACAGGTGCTGGTCCTCAAAGGGTTAAGCTCTGACATCCCTGAAGGCAACAGCAGTCTGATGCAGGGCATGAACTCCAGTTCAGCAAAGTAGCCTGAAGGGACCTGACACTGTACCTCTGGTGAAAAGCCTTCCAAGATGGAAATCCCAAAGTGAAGACACCTGAGACCTACACCCACACTCCACCTCTTAAGTGTCTCCAATGAGACACCCTCTCCAACTCCACCAATGAGGCACCAGTTTTGCTCTCAAAGGACTGCCACCACCTTCTGCATCACCTGCTGTCCTCCAGCAAAGCTCAGCATAGGCTGCATGAATAACTCAACATAAAGCTGGCATAAATCTCAACAGAAGAAATATCTTTTATCTTTAACCATTTACTCCCACTGTAGGAATAATGGCAGTTCTTTTACATTTACATATAACTCTTGTTTGTTTTGATTTTTTGTTTGTCTCTTTGTCTTGGCACCTGCATAGCAGAACACTTTACAGTTTGTTACAGAAGTTTGCCCCTCTCTCTGCTCCTCCGTTTATTTACTCTGCTGCCCCTGAGGACCAGCAAGCAACACCCCCAAGGTCAAGAGAGAGTAAAGTGTTACCCTTTTATGACGGATTATAGAAATAACAAACATGCCTGACAGTTTTATACAGCTGCTAGAACGGGTTTAGTTTTCAACAAATGAAGAATTTCCTCTTTTTTTTTCTCTTTTGTATATTAATTACATTTTACAAATCTTGGTTTTTCTCCCCTTTCTTTACTTTCCCCCCACTTTTCTTTCTTTTTACTTTTTTCTCTTTTTTTTTTTTTCCTCTTTTATTTTTTTACAGCAAAAGGATCAATCACCAACATGTCCACTGAAAAGTCCGGGTTAGCAGAGTTTGGCTGTCATCTGGTCCGACTGTTTGAGGATCTCGGTGTTGTACAGGTCTAGAGCGTGGTTCACACGGATGATCTCGCTGTTGGTGAGCTTCAGGCGGTGCTTGAGCATACAAGAGAACAGATCCAGCTGGGGCTTCCCCGGGGCCACGGGAGGCGCCAGTCTATTGATTCGGTCCCGAATATCCAGCAGCAAGAGCATAACAGAGGAGGAAGAATAGAACTGCCCGCCTTGCGTGTACGACTGGTTGACCTGCTGTACGGCACTGCGCAGTAGGTCCGCGTTAAAACGCAGGCTGTAGCCATACACCTGCACATCTGAGATCTTGATATAGAACTGACGCTTGGTGGGGTCAGAAAGGTCCACGGGCCCTTGGCCAGTCTCGTTACGCAGCAGGGAGGGCAGCCGAGTCCGGCTGCGTAGGTAGATGTGGACGGTCTCGAAAAAGGTTTTCCACCGGTTGCCCAGTAGCAGGGTCCAGTTGTAGCACTGGCTGTTTTGGAGGCGGATTTTCTCCCAGCGTGGGTAGCCGTACTCCCCAAAGGGCATGTTCCATCCCTCAGAGTGACTCCCGCTGAACGGGTTGACATAGACAAAGAACATGGGGTCCAGGCTGCTGTTGCGCATCTGACAGATTCGCATGGAGATCCCGATCACCATGTGGATGAAGTCCATCCGGTTCTTGTTGCTCTTCAAGGTGAGGGACATGCGCTTGCGCCACCTGGGGTCAAAGAAGGTGTCCAGGCGGATCTCGTTGCTGATGAAAGTGGTGTGCACATACAGGCGAGAGTCCATTTTCTGCAGCAGGTACTTCAGCTCTAGGTCCTGGAAGTCCAAGTCCGTTTCAAAGCTGATGAACTGCTCACTCCGCTCCGAGTCTACGTTCTGAGGCTCGCAGCGACCCCGGTAAAGCTTATAGCCCTTGTTGCATGAGCCGCAAAGAGAGATGTTGGCAAGGCTGCACATGGCACAGCTGTTGTTGCCCCCAATGATGCAGGGGATGGGGCGCTGGCACAGGCTGGTGCCACCATGGCAAACGCAGCTCCGCTGGCTTTCCAGAAAGGTCCCCCAGAACCCATTCTCATTGCAGTAGAGCAGGGACTGGACCCGGGTAAGCCATTCCTGTATTGTCCTGCAGGTAGGAAGAAGAAAGCATGAGCATAGTAAAGCCTCACAGAGTCTTTGTTGTTGGCATCTTAGTAGGGCCACAGTGTTTTCAGCGATATATCTGAGGCAGAGCTCTTGGAACATTTAATGCCCTGCCATGGCATTGGGGAGCTATTCCAGTCTGTTTCTAGACTGAATCTTTCATCTGCTGTTTACTTCTTCGGTGAAGAGCAAAAGCTCTCTAAGATATAGCTAGATAGTAAGAATTTATCATCTGAAGTCTCTCTCTTCACACTACTCCAGGAGCTGAGACTGGCACAGTCACCTGCCAGGGATCCCATCAGTGCCACGGTGCCAAATCTCAGCCACGGGAATGGAGCTGACAAAGCCATGGCAGAGGCTGAGGTGCTATCAGACACCGCAGGTCAGCATAACTCTTAGGTTAGCAGGAGAACGTGTCTCTCCATGTCACTGGCAATTCCCCCCCGCTTCAGAAACAGACCTTTACTGGGATGAGACAAAGCCAGTAGTAACCTCTGCTTATGGCGCAGGGCTCAATAACAGCAGAAGAGAGGGTGGAAGTCAGGGTGCATAGATACAGAGCTGCTAGAATGGCTTCTCCTTTAAAAAAACCTGTTGCTAATTAACCTCCTCTTCCAGACTCTCCCCTTAACAAGCAGCCACGCTTGCCCCTTCCCAGGCCCCACCACTCCCATAATTGCTATATCTGCACCCTCACCTCCGTGTCCCGCAGCCCTGGAACGACGCCTAACGAATGACACCGCAACCCGCTTTTGCTTTTTGTACAACTCCCATGTGATGTTGCCTCGCTGCCCCCTCTTCCCCTCTCCCCACCACCCCGGGAAAATCTCAGCACAGCGACTCCTTTCTCAGCAGAACCCCTCGTTCAGCCGCCTGCTCCCTCCCCTCCGCCTTCCCCCCCAGCTAATGAATACTTCATTGTCTCCTTTGGGCAAAAAGTTCTCGGAAGCGCTGCAGTGAGAGGACTGGCTAATGACAAATTAGGATTCAGTCCCTGTAGAACGGGAGGAGTGATTACGGACAGAGGCTCTCAGAGCTGGATTAGTGAAATTCATGGCACCTGCATCGCCTGACCTCCGAATAATTATTAAGCTGGAGGCTGTATCAAAGAAGGCATTAAATGATACAGCAGCAAAGAACAGCAAGATGATTAGGGGGAGGGAGGGAGCAGAGGGATGAGAGTGTAAAACGGAGGAAAGCACTGGAAGGAGAGAAATAATCAAGGAGCAGAGGCAGTAAAGGGTAGGGGAAGAAAGAGGGGGGAAATGTGCAGGTAAAAGGAAAAATGAGAGAGAAATACAGTGGGTAGGAGGAACAGGGATGGAGAAAAGGAAAAACTGAAACAACAGCCACAACTGAAAAACAGAGGACAGGTGGGGGAAAAAAGCAGCAGGAAGAAATTGAGGGAAAGGCAAAACAAAATGAGTCGCAGTGAGGGAAAAGGGTGTGAACTACCAGGAAAACGCTGAAGCCTTGGATGTGGGAAGATACAATTTTCACGTTCCTCCCGTGGTACAGGGCTACCAGGATCTCTGTCCCCTATTCACAGCTAACAGGAGCTCTGCTGCTAGTGGAAAAGATGAGGTTGGCTGGAGAGCCAGGCAGTGACCTCTGTAAGTGCCTGCTCTACAGGGAGATGGTGACAGCCCTGGTCCCTAGAAAAAGTGCACAGGGCTCCTCCTGGTTTCCAGGACAGCTCTGCTTTGGAGGGGAGGGTAAGCACAGCAGAGTGCGAGGGCGAGACTCATTGCTGACAGCAACAAGCACTCTCAAAAGCATCCCCTGGGGACCAAGTCTGCCTTCTGCTCATAGGTGAATTTTTGCTCGTTTTTTCTGCAATACAAATATTTTTTTAATCTCATCTGAAGCCTTGTAGTTCCTGTTTGGAAAGCCAGACAAAGGTGCTTGAATTTAGCAAGGCACCCAGATTCCAGGTTTCAATTTGCCTAAGGTGCTGGGAGCCCACCTTGATTCCTTCATGCACCTTCCTGAAAGCTTCGTTCTTTGCTTCTGACCACTAATCAAAGCACAAAGCTGAGGGATGATGAGCAAGCAGAGGACAAGCTAAAACCAAAGACAACTCTCCAGTATATGCACACCAGCTGCCTGGGTTCACTGGGCTGGGGGAATTGCTTGGGGGAAGCACGAGGTTCCTGCAAGCTGCCTCTTCCCATGACAGGGCTTGACAACAATGATGTAAACCAGAGGATGCTTTGAAGGGGATATCTCCTGCAGCCCCAAGCTTCCTCCCTAGGTCCTGCTCTAATTTCTACCAAGACAAGCGCAGGGAAAAGCCCAGCAGCACAGAGGAAAGGAAGGGCTGAGGCAGCAGAGTGGTGGCAGATAGATGGTAAATGTCCATCTCCATCACACACCCTCTCAGCATCCCTGCCCTTGTCCATGAGGTGAGGACAAATACTTCACAGATTTCCACAGGTCTACAGTCACGTTCATCAATTTTGTGGGACTGGGCTTCCAGATGAGGTAGTAATGCTTGCTTGTGGGACTACAGGTGGTTTCTGAGGCGGGTTTGAGGAGGTATTCAGTGCTGTCAGAGCTGTGCCTGTGCGCACACGCTGCAGCCACCCCCGTACAGCTGCATAGGCAGGTGACAGCCCAACACACGCTGAGCAACTACCGTGCACAGATCTCAGCTCCAGCTCCGTGCAAGCAAACGTGCACAGGATTCCCATTGTCCTTGTGCAGCACTGGCCCGATGCTTTACAAAGGTTTTACAGGTTGGCAATGCCATTAAGTTCACGGGACAAGGACTGCCATGCTGTACAGCAGGGGATGTGATAAATATCACAGTCAGAGGATCATACCCTAGTCCGGCCAGTGTATTCTGTCTTAGACAAAAAAAAAAAAAAAAAAAAACAAACTACCTTTCCCTCCTCCTCTTACACTAACAGTCAGC
>WHYT01014340.1:136428-158696 GCA_009806455.1 Tetrax tetrax
CAATGAAGCACAGGACTCAGAGCTCCTGAGCTGATTTAAAGCAGCATCAGTTCACTGCAGCCTTCTTGACTTTGAAGATCCTATCCCAAATCACACCAACTCTTAATTTGCCCCACACGATTTTTTTTCAAATTGACGTAGGAATCCAACATAGCTCAGGAACAGAATATAGATCTTTTAGGCTATCATCAGCTTCCTGCATCAATGGAATTTGCTTTCAGAGCACTCATGTACCTTTCAGCCCACTTTATTGGAAAAGCCTTCAGATGGCATTAGAGATTTCTTTCCTGCTCTTCATTATAAAGAAAATCCTCTAGTTATTGGGAATATTTATTAAAACAAAGAAGAAAAATACTAATACTACGTTCTTGTGTGATAACAACTTTCATCTCAAAGGATAAAGTTCACGCATGATGCAACAACGTGATGAATGAGATGCAGCAGCTTTAAACATAATCACTCCATCTAGCCCCGAAAAGCCTCCAGCCCTGGGTGGAATACAGCTACAGCACGGCAGAGCATTGCACTGCAATGTGTCACTTTCACGTGGTAAATAAAAAACACCTTCCCCTGTTGAAATCTCAAGGGAAGGGAGACCAAACGTAATTATCTACCACAGTCTCTCCTTAGATCAAGTGCAACAGGTACAGAATGTAGCAGTAAAACAATCGCTGTGGGAGTGTAATTCTTCTCTCTCCACGGGGCTCTCACCTCTTAAGTGTCTGGGTTAGATTCCCTGGGAACGTAAAGGGGTTTGACGAGTGGTGGCCAACACGGGGCTATTGAGCATCATCTCTGAAGATCCCGTACCAGAAATAGCAACTGGTGACACTGAACCAGTGGCAGAGCTGTGCTAGCAGGCACTGCCAGTAATCCTACTCTGTGTAGTACTGAGGTAGCAGCAGCTTCTGAAATCCACATTTCAGGTTTGCCCCGGTGTACCCACCCCATCCACAAATCTATGGAAACTCCCAGACAGCCACTGACATCTTCAGCTAGTGACCTACTGCTGAAACTGCCCCAGCCTTGTAGTTCCCCATCGCATATGGGGGGCTCTCGTCAAGATGGTTGTCAGCCTTCGGCTGCTATCTACTACTCTGACTTTGCTCAGATGAGCACCAAGTTGACAGCATGAGTTGGACTCAGAAATCTGTGCAATGGCAGATACACAGGCAGGGTCCACATATGAAGTATGAAGCAGTCCTCAACAGCCTGTTGAGGAAACATCAGATGCCACATCATTGCAACTGTTAAAGGGATTAAGGTGACATTCAACACAAAGAAAGAAATTGCTGCTGGGAAGACTTCTGAAGAAGAATTCTTCAGTGCCTTGAATAAAGCTACATGGTCCCTTCCTCGTAGTTTTATTTCCTAACATGGAGACCTGGGCAGCTATGACAATAATCACTAAAGAAAATGTGTTGGGAGGTAACTGACTAACACTAAGAGATGAGAGGCAGCACAGGAATAGGTTCTCAATTAAGTTCTGCTTAGTGCCCGTGCGACTGCAGGGTATGCAGACTACTTGCTAAAGGAAAAGATGTAATTTTTGGTAACATTGCTCTCAAGCCCTTAAGAGTGATGCTGCACACCTACTACAGGTGTTACCAGCATCAATGTGGAACAAACTCCGCTGACACTCCCAGTATCACACTGGGAGAAAGTGAAAGAAGAAGAGAAATGTTCACACCAGCAGACATCAGCACTGTAGGAGAGAAAAGTCATTTTCTCTTCTCCTCTCTATCTCAAATGAGGTGTCACCTGGCCTGTGCTCTCTCTCTGTGAATTGCCTTTCAACAAAGCAGAATAAATCATTCATGCAAATATGAAAAGCAATTTCTGCATCATTCATATTGTGGAAGTTTCTCTGTAGAACTATTAGAGAGAGATTCTGAGCTGGTTTAATATGAAAAATCACATTTTTAATCAAACTCTTCCATGGAAAATATCTCTTTATACTTAGAATTACTTGTGGTGTGTACTGTACGCGTATAGAGAAAAAAGGGCACTCCTCAAGACTAAGATAATGTTTTGGGGTTCAATAGCCTCTATTTTTTAGCCAAACTGAACATTGTATTAAGGGAAGAAAGGATTCTTC
This sequence comes from Tetrax tetrax, assembly GCA_009806455.1. NCBI lineage: Eukaryota > Metazoa > Chordata > Aves > Otidiformes > Otididae > Tetrax > Tetrax tetrax. The sequence continues at coordinate 138,527 of WHYT01014340.1, forward strand.
ACTGGTATAATCTGACACAATTTGTTTGAAACAAATCAATCGGAAAATGTCTTTTGCTCAATTACCTGAATTCTCCAGATCTTTATAGGCTTCCGTCCAGGTCTTGGCCATGTTTGCTAGCGTGTACTCCATGATCTGGATGTCGGTGATGGGGCAGTTGCACTGCGGGAACTCCTCCGCACACTGGCAGCCGCACTGGCTGTTCCGGCAGATGTACTCCCCCTCCCCATTGCACATGATGTAACTCAGGGCAGACTGGACAAACTTCTCTTGTAAATACTGAGGGAAGATGATCTGGAGACCTGGCACAGAAACAAGAAGCAAGGATGTGAAGAAAAAAAAAGAAAAGAAAAAATAAAGTCATTTCAGGTATCTGTTCTTCTTTTCAAAACCTGTTTCATTAACAGCTTGGGAAAGCGATGCTGAGGAATTGAAAACTGCTGGGATATTTCTCTCAGAGCTGTCGCGAGTAAGGAAGGTGGGGTACAAATTGCACGTCTCCAGTGCAAGTAGCGAGTTAGCTGAGAGCAGAGCCCATATGCTCTGCAAGAGCAGAGTGACAACACCCCCCACCCCTCCCCCAATGCCCAGTGTACCCCCTTCTTCCTAGTCCTGGATCCCAGTACAGTACAAGGCATCTGAATGCAAAGCCTCCTTTATTCCCAGGTGCAGGGTTTTTTATATTTTGCAACAGAGTGGTACTTCAGAAGTGATGACCATTATGCTGTTCTGACCTGTTTTGAGAGAGACTAAATAGGTTTGGTACCAGAGAAACAAGGAAACTACACACTGAAAGAGAAAAGAAGAAAGGAAAACGGAAAATACTACAAGCAGGGATTTATAAAAGACCCTTGCAGAGGTAAGTGCCCGGCTCCCACAGAATAAATACAGGAGTTGGGTACCTGAGTCTTTTCAGCTCGCTCCCTGCTAGGAGGGCTACCTGCCAAATCCTATAAAAGTGCAAATGGATTTAGTGCCAACAATTTCAGTGGCGCTCTGAAGATTTACATTAGCCGAGGGATCTCTCCTCATGTCTCCTTCTCCATAGCGAGTGGTTGTGTGCCCATCTGTGCAGGCATTCATGTGGGTTTCCTGGCTCAGCTACCCGAGGACATGGTAACAGTTTAAGCGGTTGCCTGGTATATGTTTTTCCATCCTGTCCTTCTCCAGCACCCATCTCCGGGCTCCCTACAGACGTCCCTGAGAATTCACAGCTGTTTCCTTCTACCTGGCACATTCTGCTCGTCAGACTCGTTCAGCATCTGTGACACGCGAGGCAGAGAGGACAATAACTCCGAGCAAGCATTTTGCAGGAAGCCTGGCCTGCTTCGCTTTCCTTGTAAAAGGCCCAGGGATTTCAGAGCAGCAGATAAAGGAGTTTATGGCTTGAACAGTAGCGCTGAACTTCAGTGTAATGAAGGCACGCAGGTCAATTACCCATCTGTTTGTGTTTCTATTGCGCTGAGTTACTGTATCCGTGGCTGACAGCTCATTGGAGTGGAATGAAAATAAGACAATAATTCAGAGGATGAGAGCGTGCAGGAAGGGCAGGAAGGGCTGTGACTCCTTTCAGGAGTTCAGGCCCATCTCTGTGATGGGTCATGTTCACCTCAGGCAGGAGAAAAATGGTGGGCAGTGCCCTGGGGACCCCCATTACCCTTTTGCTTTTGGTTCCACAGAGATACCTCAGCCTTGACAAGGTCCCTCTGGAAGACCAACCCTGGGGGAACAGCCGGGTGCAGAAGGCACAGGGACCTCTGTTTCCTCTCCCCGCCTGCTATGGCCAGGGTACAGTCTCCCCGAGCACCATGCCGATGGCAGCGAGCCGCCCCATTGTCTGACCTAATTACCAGCCAACCGTGGACAGCAGCAGCTGCCAGGCAGGATGAACGTGAGGCAACATTCAGCTGGAGAAGACATTTGTGACACTTCTGTAAGGAAGGATTTCAGGCCCAGCATTTGGAGGCACTGTGTCTGTGTAGATCCTGCTGCCTTTTCTGCAATGCTGTTGCAGGGAAGGGAGGGAACATGCAAAGAGCTGATCACAGCCTACAGCATCCCCCGTGAACACCTCAAAAACAGTTCAAGGAGGATCTGCGTTTTGAGGTCCCTTTGGTCTTTCCTGAGATGTTTCTCGAGAACTAGCTCGGCTTTCTGCCTGTTGTCTTCAGGAAGGACTGAACTTCAGTTTCTTTTAGGGATTTATCTGAAGCAACCACCAGAGGAATGGTCCTTTTCAAAACTTCACACTGACACTGGGGATGGTCCCACCTGCCAGGCTTCAAGACCTTCCTTCAGGATAAAGGAAAGTGCAGCGCTACTGAAGACCTGATATCTACAAGAGGGACTTGGAGAGCCTGAAGGCTGCTGTACTCACTGAGCTTGCAAGCTCAGAGGAGAGGGGAATGGGCTTCTTGATGCGCACTGACTCAGTTTATTCATGGTCCGAGTCCCATGAACAAATCTTTCCACTCTTTGCTTCATGGAGGAGCAACCTGCCCTGGTTGCTCCTCCAACCTTTGAATATGAGGCCCAAATGCCCACAGGCTCTTCAGCTCACCATATTTTCTCTTTGAGTTTTAACTTGCATAACAACACAAACATGCTGTCTGGTCCTAGCTACAATTGATACCAGCTTTGGAGATTTTCTCCTGGAGGGCAGGGGGGTATAAAAAAAGCAACTAAATTTTCAGCGAAAGCACTTCCCATTGCAAGGGACATCCATTATGTACCTCAGCACATGCAGAAACATGAATACTCTGTAATCTCCAAAACACAACATGGTCCCATCCCACACTGCAGAGTGCCTCATGTGGATGCTTGTCTATAAAATTCGTAGTTTCTAAAAAAACCCAACCTTTCCAGGATAACCTTCTCTTGTAAGAAATAATCTCATGTTTAAGAGGTAATCAGACCCCCGTACACTTAGCACCAATTCAACAAAACACTCATCTGAACACTTAACTTCCATCAGGTAAGCAGTTCTGCTGGAATACATGCTGTTAATTGTAGCATTTAAAGCAGCACATATTCAAAAATGTGCTTACACTTGGAACGCAAGTGACACACAAGTGACACACACGAGTGTGCACACATCAAACGCAAAGCCCTAACTTTAAAACTGAAAACATGCTGTAGGGATTTCAATCTCATGTTTATAATGTATGAAGGCCATTGTGGTTGAGGCCACTTCTCTGGGTGCTTCAATTGCCACCTCTAAAACAGGAAAGCTGGACTCCCAAGGACTCTGGCAGCACACCAGCCCCACAGAGCAGCTGGGAAAGCCCTGCTGCCAGCCACAACCTTAATAAAACAGAATCACAGACTGGTTTGGGTTGGAAGGGACCTTCAAAGGCCATCTAGTCCAACCCCTCTGCAAGGAGCAGGGACATCTCCAACCAGATCAGGTTGCTCATCCCAAGATGCTGTACCGTTTTCTAAGAATTTTCTTTGAATATTGCAAACGTTAAAAAAATATATGTATTTTTAATCTTTCAGTGTTATCTACTCATAAAGCAACCTCATGGCAGCAGCCAAGCAGAGTGGCAACCTGCTCTTAAAGGCTGAGATACTGGACTGTTTCCATGGGGTGAACACCTCAAACTAAGGAATTGGATTGGAACAAGGAATGGGCTCATCCTTCACCGCAGCCTCAGCAGCTGATCATACATGCAGATGGTAAGCTTGCTGGTAATGAGTGCTAGGGAGAATATCTTTGTTTTGAAGGTAACTTATTGATCAGGAGGAATTCTGCCACTCGGTAAAGCATAAAGTTCCTCTTTAAAAATCAAGAGCAGCACAGATTTGCTATAACTTTGTCTTAGATAACTACAGGCAGAATGTGAAGTGCCTGACAACGGAACATGTCCTTAATTCACCTAGAAAAACTATTAGAGAGAGAGATGTTTGGCTTTGGACTGTATATAAAAGGCTTCCTGCATTAAAAAAAGGTAAATTTCCCCAGCTGTAAATTAGAGCTATTTGAAACATTTTCCACAGAAGAGTTCTCTGTTGAAAATGCAGTTTCATTGAAGCATTTTGTGAGAGCATGTTGACTCCAAAAGCACTTTTGACAGGGAAAGGTCTAAATGTATTTTTCATACTTCCTTATTTTGTTTCGCTGAAAAGCTGAAATGTTTTGTGCTGTCATTACTGCTTTGCCCATCTTGGCACAGACTTTCATATTAATTGTAAAATGTAAATTTTAATATTCTATTACTATATATGATGTTAAAAAAGTATCTAATATGTAATATTTGCCATTTAAAGTCACAATGTTTAGAAGAGCATGGAAAGATTTTTACCTTATTGAAATAGTGCCATGTTGCAATATTGACATATACTGTCACACTGTCCAGGAGGATATGTCTCTGCAGTTCTAATTTACCAAAACTTTTCCAAATCTTGCTTTTTTCACTCAAATTTTCAAATTTCAGCCTGGGACACTTTTCCAGGGAAGACAAATTCCCGTTTCCTACCAGACTGCTGTAGAGCCATTAGCGTTTTCCCCTCCCATGCTCCGGTTTACTCCTTTTCCAGGCAGCCCCTGCAGCAGCCTCACCAGAGGTGGAGGCAGGTGAAGGGAAGGTTTTGTGCTGGTGGCAGGGACAGAAAGACACAAAGTGCAAATTGGCACAGTCACCAGTGAGATCCTGGGGCACACCAGCATCCCCCCAGTCCCATAATGGGAAGCAGCATCACCGCACAGCTCTCCCCATGCACAGGACAGGGAGCCTGCTCCCAGGTAGCGCTAGGAAAAGGGGAAAACTTCTGAGCTACCATGATTAATGGATCTGTAACATACACCCCAGTGCAGGCATCTGACACAGATATGCACACATGCTGAGTCCACATGGATGCTGGGTTATGAATTAGTGATGCTTTTCTGTCTGTGTAACCACAGGTGCAAAACCAGACACCTTGCACTGTGCATGCATCCAGGTCCTCCACAAAATCAGGCTGGCTGACCTTCCTGAATCCTACATGCAAGCACAAAGGTAGCTTAGCTCTGGGTCTGGCCATTGCATCTCCTAAAGGGTCTGTCTTTGAAATCATGGCGTACAGGGCTGGGCGGCAACAAGCAAGTTCAGAAACAGAAATCCTCCCTGTCAGGAAGATGCTGCTCTTTTATTGAGCCAGCCATGGAGCCAGAGCGACACGGAGGCAGTAACATGGATTTCTGTCAGCAGTTCATGCTCGGCTGCTAATCAGATCAGAGGAGACTCGGTCATGATCCATTACCTGCAGTCCTGTGACTAATTCCTAATGAAGCCTCTCAGAACAGAGGAAGGATCCTGGGTAATTATCCCAAGAACCACACTCCAGATTAGATGGAAAACACTCAGGTGTAGCTTTAAAGGTCACTTTGTTCTATTAGTAAGAGCTCTTACCTTCCTCCCTTCCCTTGCTGTCTCCCTTGGCTTGGATCTGGCCTCTCTCTGTGCTGGGTTATGCCATGAAACCCAAGTGTGGTTGACCCCTGAAGTCCTCTATCTGCTCCCATCAGAAATCACAGGCCCATCCACCTTACATCCCCTCTTTCCTAAATTTTCCCTCTTCCTTTAGCTCCTTCCCCCTTCCAAGCATCTCACTCTTTCTCTTCTCTTGCAGGATCAGATAGCCAACAGAGATCTATTGATTCACCTACTTATCAGTTTGTTTGCCTATAAACTGAGCTGTCTACTTATTTAGCTGTTAGCTGGTTATCTGATGTGTCATCATTGGGTTTTCATTACCAGCAGCCATCATCACAGTAGCCTCAAATTGTTTACTGTTAATTAGGTAAGAACCAGAATTCAGTGATTTAGATAATTACCAGAATAGTGAAAACAAACCTGCCTATTATTTTTAAAGGCAAATAACAACAATAATAATAATATATCTGCAACATGACTCAGTAAATGAAACCCAGTTTCTGTGAAACCAAGAGTAAAACATCACTTGCCAAATTATACTCAAAGCGGAAGATGTAATGTAGCCCATTCATCTGAAAAATTAATATTTGTGCAAGTACAAGGATTCCAGAAATAAAACCATCTGGGCAAATGAGCAATTAAATTCCACATTTCCTTATTTTGTCAAAAACTTGGGAATAACCTTAGTAAATTACATGCCCAGTGAATTTCCTTCTTCTACTGAAGTTGACTTCTTGCTAACCAGTGGGTATTTATTTATTAATTCAGTCATGACCTCTATCTGTTGACTTCTGGACTAGCTCCCCAACTGGGACTGAAGCCATGGCTTCTAGCATCCAAATAAAACCTCTGTGACTTTTACCAAAGATTACAGTCATTAGAGAGTCCCAAAAGTCGATCTGCAAACCTCTTACGCAGATCAGCAATTTGGTAGGGACAAAGAGATATAGACAGAATGCCCCTTCACTATTAATGAAAAAGGTCATATTGAATAATATCGGTATATGTGTAATACACAGAAGTCCATCAAAACTCAGTGGCAGGGGCCACTCAGACACATCACTGGGGTCCAGTCTGCAGTTCCCAGTGCCTTTAGCTCAGTCCCTGTCAAGTCCTGCCTCTGCTGTGCTGAGCATCATATGAAGCCACCAGACACGCATCAGGGAACTTACAGTGAAGAAGGTGATCACAGCAAACACAGGAGAGGAAAAGTCTAAAGAAAAGGCCACCCCTCTCTCATTTCAGCCCCTCATTCCATAACCTGTATCACTATCTCCCTCATTCCCGTGCCCTACCTTGCAGGTGGAGTTTGCTCTCAGTGCTTTGCAGAAGGACAGAACTCACAGAGTCCAGATTGTCGTAGCTGTTACAGCCCAGGGGGCCAGTCCGAGTTTCTGTTACCTAAGGAGGATGTAGAAAAGAAAGAGTGTTCCCTTTGAGTCCAGTATCACACCTTCCCCAGGCAGGTTCAGACCTTGTAATATAATGACCCCTTGGCACTTGTTGACAAAATCCAAAACGCATCTTCCCAAACTGGGAAAAAACACCTGACACTGGACAGGCCCAACTAATGTTTGGCACACTGAGAAGCTGAAAAAATAGAGTGAATTGTATCTGCATATTATTCTGGGCTTCGCAATGGGGTCCTGCAGATTGCTGTTTCTCATAGAGGATCTCCATTGGAGAACATCAGAAGCCAGTAGAGGAATCATTCCCTGGCTTCTCTTATTGGAAAGCAAGATACAGACGTGGATTGCCAGCTCACAATGCTGCATAGTGCTCCCACAACATATGTGCACACCGTCCTTCTGCTGAGGATAGATGGAGGCACAGATGACCTGCAGTGCTGTTGCTGTGGTTGTTGCTGTTGGTTTCCAGCCATGGAGGAGAGCTGCCCTTCCTGGATTCACAAAGGGTGATTATCTGCTGTCACTGTTTCAATATCTCAATTCGATTTCCCATCCAGAAGGGAACAGACTCAGCCATGAGACACCACAGAACAATAACACGAGCTGAAACCTTTCAGAAATGGCTAACAATGACGACTCCATCCACATCGTCTTCCCTGGAGTGAACTCTGCAACAATAAAATCCCTCCCCAGTATAGGATGATTGCTTTCAGAGAAGCCAGCCTTTGTCTGCAGAGCTATTTTTCCTATTTTGTATGCTCTGAGCAGCTCCCCTTCCTTCCTGCTGCAGCCCCCAAGCTGTCTCTCAGTCCATTTCATTCCAGATGCCTCAGTAATGCCACACTGAGTTTTTCACCTTTTCTTGTAGTAAATTCATCTGAGAGTTGTTTAGCAGTCTTACACCCACAAGAGGAAAATATTTGTGGGATGCAGGGGGCTGCCTATTTCACAGGCCTGCTTTTCCCTTCCAACCTCCGTCACTGATACGGATTATCTGTCCCCTCTTTCCCTTCCAGAGGTCACTGCCACACATATTGGAAGTCTCCTAACCTCCATCACACTGAATGCCCACCTCTTTCCAGATATTCCAGCCCTGGGGAAATTACTTCTTCAGTAAAGTCAGTAAGAGAACAATTTACCCTGGGAAATCAGTGCAGGAACAAAAAACAACTTGTGATCAAAAAAGACTGGACTGGCAAAGCCCTGCCCCAAGTCCCTACAGTACTGATAGGGACATACAATCTTCTTTCTTTTCCCAAGGCAAGACACAGTACCTTGATTGCTCCGGTAGAGATCTGGATCTCATGGAGTCTCCTCATGGTGCCATCACGGTCTACAAAGTAGGAGGAGGCAAGCTGGTGCAATGCTTCGACGCTCTGAGTAGCGTTTCCTGACTTTCTGTCGAGGCGGCTTTTGTCCATGTACATGGTCAAGGCCTCCTCTCCTACAGCAGAAAAAAAAAAAAAAAAAAAAAGAGATTTCAGTAAGGTCCAGAAAGGAGATTTCAGTAAGGTCCAGGAGGCTGCTATGTGGGTCCATCTTAACAGGAACACATGATGTCACATGTTGTGCCTAAAGAAAGAAAATTCTGACACCTAAAGCACTATAAATGAATCCATCCTTCCCACCACTACCAGCATCTTGGTGTAATATGCAGTAGTTGTCTCGTCTCTCCTCTATTCAGACAGAAAGGCCAGCTCCACCAAATTGAGTAGGTAACATTTTAGATCTTCATTAGCCAGCATAACTTTACCACAACTGTCGGAAAAGATTCAGACCATGTGTCCCACCTGAGGAATGTTTTTGTCTGTGGGCAGTGCCTCTGGAATGATGCACGCTGGACCAGAGAAGATGCCACTTTTAAGCAATTCTCTCTGACATGATTTCTAGAAGGAACAAATGATGATTTAAGTTGCAAATAGGACACAGGTGGGTACAGAGGGCAAACAAATGCTATTGGTACCTCTATCTTCCAGCGACCATGCAAAAGGGTAAGGGCAGGGGGCTGAGTGAAGGAGAGCAATCAGAGGACAGTCAAGTCAAATCAACCACCCTTTCTACTTTTTTTTTTCTTCTTAGAGTCTCATTCAGTAAATTTAAGTGGAGAATGAAAAATAGTGTGAAATAAGTGATAACAGGTGATTTTGAGCCAATAAGCACAGAGAATCTGGGAGTGAAGCAGTTAAGACCTGATAGCCCCAAGCATCCTAAATATTAGCAGAAACCCGAATCTTACAAAAGTTATATAAAAAGGACAAAGCCGAGAAGTAACATTTACCTAAAAGTTCAATTTGTGCTGTATGAGAGAGATTAAAATCCAGTTCATTCTTAACATAAGGCTGGCATTAAAGGAGGAGCAAAAAGGTAGAATACCATCCTGCATTCCTAGCATCTGAAGTTCTCATAAAATGAACAGACACCTAGGGCAGGAATGTGCCGTTTCTACACAGCTCTCTCAATGAAAAGAATGGTACTTGTTTTGATTTGCTAGATGAACTCCTGGCAATGATAGCATGGTCAAAAAATTTGCACTTTTTAGGCCAAGAAATATTTGCTCTTCAGTATTTTTGCATATTTGGTAAAATAGAATAAGCACTTACTTTCTTAAAAAGTTGTATTAGCTGAAATAATTTTATTTGTCCAGATAATTTCTTTCATTGCATACATGTTAAAAAAAAAAAAAAAAACCCACCAGTAAGCCCTCTCCCTTGCTTTCCCTGGAATTTTTCCAGCTTTTATCTGGAAGCCATATGCCTGAAAACAAACCAAAATATTTTTATTGTATTTCAGTTTTCCTAGTGATTGATCTGTTGAGGATTGAGCCTTTGGCTTTGAGATGAAAAATGGAAGTTTTTGGTGGAAAGAAGATACTTTTCATCAAACAGTTGACCAGTTGAAATCTTTTAGTTGGCTTCACAAGAGATAAGCAGAGAAGTTTGGCACGTAAAACTTTCTCTCCAATATTTTGTTAAAAATAACATGCTATCCTTTGACCACAACCAAAGTTGTAGTACTAACAGTATCATCAGTGCTACTTCTCACAAAAACACTCTGCCTGGAAAACGACCAGCTTTGATTTCCTTTATCGAAGTTAACACCATTATGCTTTGAGCGGTGTGAGGAGACCTCGGCAGGGATCAAGGCTCTGTCACATCAGCCTCTATCCACACAAACAACAGAAAGATGGTTCCTCTCCCAAAGGGTTTTAAACCCACGTATCTGATGAGACACAACAGGTATATACAAACAGCTGGCAAAGCACAAGGAAATAAGGTGACTGTGATTAGCGTGAGAGACAGCGGTCACCGCACACCACATGCCCGACTGCTGCCAATGCATTTTCACGTTTCATCTTTGAAGAGAGTTTTACAGAGGGATTTGAAGGAAGGGCAGACTGAATTTTCATGAGGCAGCTCATTTGTCACCAAAAGGACATATGTCTACATGGGAGTTAGCCAAGAGGCTTGGGGGAAGAGAGGCTGGGTCAGTGCGTAAGTGTTGTATTTTGAGCCAATGTTTTGTATTTCTCATGTAACGGAAATATTTATCTGCATGGGGATGCAGCAGACAAATGATGCTTTGCCTCCATTTTACAAGGCTGTGAAAGGAGAGGGAAGACCTGGGATAGTTCTCCCCTTAGGTACAGTTCTCAGAGGAACCTGTGGGATCCAGGTATCAACTCTTCAATTCCACTAGGAACTGGGGAAAACACAGCTTTTTGTGGAAAAATATCATGCCTTCTTTCAATAGCCAAAGTGAAAAAAATCAGGATCTTTTCAGTACAGACCAGTTCATTTTAATACAGGAATACTGAGACTAGAGACCAACCAGGAATCATGGGTTGAATTGCATCAGGCCGTAACACAGGTTTCAGATCACCAGGAGATCCACCATCAGCTTTTGGTCCCTACACAACACAAAGCAGGCAATGAGCAGCCAAGACAGCTCCTAGACATCAGAGAGGAGAAACCTATGCTCTAGGGCAGGGAGGATCACAAAAGTTGTCATTTTTTCCTCCCTGAGGTGTTTGGACCCCTCCACAAAGAGAAAAAGGAAGAAAATAGGGAAGTAAAGCCCAGGATAATTTATACTTTTCCTGAGGGATGACTACCATCCCCTAGGAGTGAACGGTGCTGAGCAGAAATAACATTGCTGAAAACCTCTCCTGTGTACATGTGTGCAGACCTGGAAAAGCACAGCATCCCCACAGAGAGTGCGCATGAGCAAGCAACCCTTAGATCAAGGGAGGTTAATAGACTTTTGCTGCATTATTAAGTCTTAATTTCTCATTTATTAAGTGGACTCTATGTTCAAAGTTGTCTTTCCTTCAGGGCTTTCCCTGCAAATTGGCTCTCAGCTCTGTGTGTTCCATCCCAGAGCATGGATGCCCTTAAAGTGACCCTTCACCAATCCCTTTGTCAGAACTAAACTGGAGCAGAGCTGGTTTTTTATTAGACTCCAGGGGGACACAGATGCTCTGTAGGTTGAAAGGCATCAGAGCTGTTCCTCACATGGCCAGGTGTGAAAATAGCTGCTGTATTCAGGTGGGCTGGCCTGATCCATCACCCACCCTCCCATGGTCCACGCAACAACTGGCATCTAAAAGCAAAACAATCTCCTGTGTGTTTGTCACTTGTTTGCAAGCTAATAAGACATCAGGCTAAGTTTATAAATCACTGTAATCCAAAACCAAGTTCTTGTAACTTTTCTGAGGAGACCTGAGGTCTTGGGAGAGCAAGGGTGCCAGGACATGTCAGCTTTTATATCCCAGTGGACTTGTTTAGCCCACAGACTGATTAGTTTGTCCTCCTTGCAGAACGCCTGCTCAGCTTCATCTGCATTTTCTCTGGGACTGCCATTGCCAAGATAAATCCTTCTTTTCTCCCTCACCATTGCTCACGGTGTTCTGAGCTGATGGAGCATTTAGCTCTCCTCTCCAACACCAGTTCTCATTACGAGCCTCTGCATATTTAAAATTGTTGTGTTGTAAAACCAGGAGAAGAAACAAGCCACTGTGAATAATTCACAACCTCACACAGGCAAAATTAAAAATATATTTTACCATCAAAGGTCTTATTTTGAATTTCCACAAATGTGAATGGAAAGAAAAAGACATATTAATGGAAAGAAAAGTAAACCAACAAAAAAAAAAAGCCTCCCAATATTTTACTAGATTCTTACTTGGCTGGCTTGGGCTCTAAAATATGGTCCTGAAAAGTGATTTCCTCAATAAAAAGGAGTTCATCTTTGTGCAGACTTCATTAAGGCCTGATGCAGTCACTCGCACTCAGTGCATGGAAGCCTGCTTTCTCTCACATTTCTTGCTGATGGAGCAGACTGCTTGAATGCCTGGACTGGAAGAGCAGCCCAAGGATCTTTGAAGGACATCTGTCACACAAGAGGCCATTTGACTTCAATGGAACCACGCCAATTCACCTACCACCTAATCTGTGCATGAATCATATGCACACATCTAATCTCATCTACGTCTCATCCGTGTGTCTGAGGAATGCTTCAGGGACAGACAGATGGCCAGAAATTCCTCAAAGTTCACCACAAACTTTGCAATGTGGCAAGGCTGGAGGTCAGGTACATTAGAAGAACCAGCAAACTGTACTAAAATTAAGACCCTTTGCCACTGCAGAATCCCTCTTGCAGATAGTAGTTCTCAAAAGAAAGGCATTTAAAGGCACACTCCAAAAGTAAAGAACAGTAAAAAGAACAAGAAGGGGAGGAAAGAAGCAGCAATAAGTATCAGGAGGAGTTGCTGATTTTCACTCCTTTTTCAATACTCAGTACTTTAATTGTTTATGCAGCACCGACAGCAGTGCTCGCTCATGGGTTAACAGCCCTACAGCACTCCGTCATGTCACCACCAACATATTCTGCTGGCACAAGTAAGCTGCTATGCAGTCCTTGCACATACACTTCAAGTTTTACTTAAATGTTGTTTTTTCAAGTCTACTTCATGTTACTGCTTTCACTCGTGCATTCAGCACAGGCCTTTCTGGCTGTCTCTTCCCTGCTGCACACACTCCCTGCCCAACTCAACTCCCTTTTCCTGGAGCTCTTTAAAATTCCTCCAGTTCCAGCAAGAAAGGATGCTTTTCCCTCTGCATTTGGTTTCTTTCTGGAAAAAAAAGAGGGATCAACACATTCTATTGTCAAACTCAGGACAGAGGCGCAGGAGTGGCAGACAGGCTCCCCGGCTAAACGAAGCGTGTTTATCTCTGCGCGCACACGCCGCTGTCAGAGGAGCATGGGTCTGTATGTATCATGGATGCCGAACTCGCACGCGTTGCGATGTGAATTCATTTGTGGAGGCTGTTTGTACTCTGGGGGTTTCACACCGCCTGATAAGGAGGGGCTTTGGTTGAGGGAGCTCTGGGCTGGCCCTGTGCTACCAGCCAGTGTCCATGCCCAGGCTCACAAGTGCTGCCCAGTGCCCTCACCACCCCACCACCAACACCCACATAAAGAAACCAGCCCAGGTTGCCACCTACCTCCCAGGGTGGCAGAGATGAGGATGTGGGTGCCGTACTTTTTGATGATGGTATCAATGAACTGCTGCGTGGTGGGTCTCCTGCCCAGGAGGCGGATGCTCCTCTGGAACTCAGGCATCAGGGGCAGTGGATTGTGGAGCAGGTCCCTCCGCTCGATGGCTGTGTTCCTCACCTTCCAACGGGCAAACTCCCTATGTGACAACACAGGAACACAACAGGGGTGAGGTTTTGAGTCCTGAGGGGCAGGCAGAGCCACCAAGGGCATGGAAGGAGGATGGCGAAGGGGACAATCCTGTTGGACATTCCCACATGCATACACCACAAGGCTGGACAGAAGTGGAAGAGAAGAGGAAAAGCAAGACAGTACTGCACAATAACAACACACTTTGAGGATTACAGTCCAGGCTGATGAGGAGGTAGACTCAGAGTCTCCAGAGACATCTGGCAGAGGGCTGCAGTTCCCTACAAAGAAAGCAGTCTGGTCCTTTTACCCTCACACATTTTGGTGTCTTGTATTTCTCCATAAAGCAGCAAATTCTGATTTCTGTCAGCAAAAGAGCTAGTCAGCTAGATTGTAGTTCCAGGCCAGTCTGATCATTGCTACATCCCTGTGTCCACAATCCTTCCTTGTAGCTCCTGCTTTTGCAAAGCAAGGCTGAAGGAAACCCACTCTCTCCAAACATCTTGATCTTTCGAGCACCAGAGAGTACAGCAAAAGACCATTTTGAAAAACAATAAGCTTGATAAACCATCTAAACCATCTAAAAGGATCGATTCAGATATGAGCTCCATTCAGAAAATGGAGCTTTTGTTTGTTTTTCTTTCTTTAAAAAAAAGAAAAAAAAAAGAAAAATAACAAGAAAAAAATACAAAACTACAGAGTGATTTTCAAATCTTTCTTTAAACTGATAGCAATTGGGAAAAAAATAAAGTTAATGTTTGCAAAAGCAGAGCTTTATTGCAGGTATCCATTTTGAAATGACACAGAGGGAAATGCCTAGAGAAAACCTTGCACACCTGCAATCTAAAAATCAGGCCTCTGAAATATATCACCAGCTGAGCACCCAAAAGATGAGAAGCCTATTAACGTTCTTTGAAAAATATTAAGCAAGACTTTCTTAAAAGGAAAAGATATTATTTATAACCACTCTCCAACACACCTGCACTGTCTTAAGCCATCTCCCAGATAATCAAGTCACAGGCTTCTCATTCACTTCTCATTCACTTATTCCTGTAACTCAGGTTTAAGACAAAAATTTCCTTTAAACAATAGGAATGACAATGCCTGGCACTGACACAGCACTTTCTACCACTGTGTGTCAACTAGCACCGGCAATCTCACTTTGCTGGTGGGGAACCTGACATGCAGGGAGATTTAGGAGAAGCTGTAAATCAGTTACAAAGCCAGGATCACAAGCCAGATCTTTTTTCCCCAGGTTAATTCTATACCCAGTCCACTTTACATGCATTAGGTTATTTTACTTAATGCAATTAGGCATGTATTTATTTTGATTGCACCCCATCACAACACCCCAGGCTGCCTAACAGCAGTTCCATTGATTAAAATCACAAACTGCCAGCTTTTTCCTTCAAAATATCTTCTTATATGTGAGCTAATTTCCCCTCTGTAGCTCTAGGCTTTCACAAGCCAAGTAAAAACACCAAAAACAAAACACCCCTCTTAACACATCCTAAGAATCATTGGTGTCAGACCTTGAAATCCACAGAAACGCTGGTCTTTCCTAAAAAACCCTCTGTCAAAAGGCCAAAAAAAAAAAAAAAAAAAAACCCCAAAACCCAAACTCAACCCAAAAGCCCCATAGACTAGGATCTTGATACCAGGAGTAGAGAAAATATAGACCATTGGCTCTAAAGTTGTCTTCAGATAGCAAGTGCATTACCAATGCCCATGGATTCTCTGTATGGAGCAGAACATGGTTTCTCCTCTGCTGTCCAAAAATAGTGTACAAGTCCAGTACTTCGCATCTGTGGAAAAGATACACTTTGAGGTTCCATGGTTGCTTTTAATGATAGGCAGAACCTTTAAAAGTAAAGACAAACAGCTTTCCTCTGACACTAGAGAGAGAGGTTGCTCTGATCACCCACGATTGGAGTGATGATCCCAAACCGGCTATACAAGAAAATCCCCTTTGCATGAAGAAGGGCTGGTCCCTTCAGGACACAGCGGTTACACTGTATGGGAAGATACAGCTCTGGATGCTAACAGACAGGCAAGGTTTTATAACACATAGGGATTCCCATGTTCCTAGCAGAGATCATAACCAGCAAGCATAGGGAAAATGCCATCTGTGCTTCCTCTCCAAAGAGACAATGATTACTTCCTATAAAACTCAAGCACACTTTCACTCTCAGGTTATTGATAATGCTTGCAGAAAGTAGTAGAGTCAGGAGGGACTAAAGCCCTAAGAGCCAGCATGTTTTCAGAAAGGGCTGGAGCAACGCTTCATGTTCCTGAAGTACAGAGAGCTGGCTTTTGTTACTGTCAGGTTACCTATTCAAAGACCATGGAGTTGAGATGCACAGCTGTTCAAGCAGGGCCCTATTGACAGATCAACACCCAAACCCTCAGAGTACCACCATTCAGCATGTCAAGATGGGCAGGGCAAACAGTTAGGACCACGGACTGGAAAGCAGTGGGCAATAAAGATGAGAGAAGGAAGGAACAGAGAATGAAAATTTGATAAACAGTACATTGAAAGGGAAAGCGAGTTCATTTTTCACATCAGGTCCAACATCATCTGATGACACCACTGACAGGGGCAAAAGGAGGAGTTTAAAAGAAATCGTTGCCATATATCTTCAACCTTGCCTGCTGCTAAGGGACAGTTCCAGTCACCACTCACGCAGTAGACAAGCCCTCAGCAGAACTCACACCTGAAATTTCATAGCAAAAGAGACTTTTTTCCACTCAGTTCTTACACATGCCATCCCTCCCCAGGGCTTCCTACCCCTAGGGCATATCACTGAGGTGAAACCCCAGCTCTATTATACTCCCCAAATGCTTGGATGTGCAGCTTTCTTAGCTGATGAGAAAAGCTGAGCAAATATGTTATGATGAATAATTTATGCAAGTTACTTAGATGTTTATCTTCTGCTCATAGAATATCCATGAGCCAGTTGCAATTCCCTCTAATTTATGCATTATTTGAGTTTACTTAGTGACATTTTTCAAGCTTTTTTTTTTTTTTTTTTTTTTTAAAGGTTTTACATAGTATTTGGCTGTGTGCTGTTGATTGGTTGGAATTTGTCAAGCAAATGATATGGTATTGTTAAGCTTCCTGATTAAGGACTACAAATACGTTTTAAACTTGGCTTCCCTAGTTTCAAAACATTTTACATTGAAAGCAACCCTCTAACTACTAGCAATCTTCCACGCAGCCTACAGAACTCTGTGCTGTAAGATGCACCTGAGGCCAAGATTATGGTACAATTTTGGAAAATAGACCTAACATTAATGGATATGGCTACTGAAATAACTTAGAATTATTGAGGTGATAAAATATATATATATAATTTGCAGGGAATAGTATAGCTCTAGCCTTAGGGAACGATCCAGCCTCTAAGTCCTGAAGTCTTTGAAGAAACACCTCCAAGAACAGGTTTCCTATTAGCTTTCAGTGCTGGACTTAATTGCATTTTCTGCAGAAGCAGCTGCTGTTGGCCAAAGCTGAATTTATGGCACTGAGCTAGGTGAGCATACTCTCATCTGATTGTCACCACTGAATCCTTGAATCTGTGAATCTCTGGAGGATCTACCAAGGCATTGGATTCATAGATGATGTCTGCAAAAGGGCATTGAAATAATTCCTCTTAGATATCATTTTCAGATGCCATATTTCACTGATCATAGAATGGTTAGAGTTGGAAGCAACCTTCAAAGGTCATCTAGTCCAACCCCCCTGCCAGGAACAGGGACATCCCCGACTAGATCAGGTTATTCAGAGCCTCAGATCATTGCTTCTCAGAACTCCCAGTGACACCACAGTCTCAATGTCACTGGAAAACACGGGTGAGGCCTCTACAGATCTCAAGGCACTTTATAAAAAGAAAAATACTGCACTGTTTGCTCATTTTCCAGGTGAAGAAGTTGCGAAGGACTGCAATACTTGACCAGGATTACGATGGCACCCCGTGATACGGTTCAGATTAGTATAGAGTCTTCTGACCCTCAGGGGAAACCCTGAGCAAGGACCTGAACTTCTGCCAGCGGGGAACCTTTTAAGGGCTTCAGAAAGATGATAAACCTCTTAGCAAGGAGGAAGAGCCTGTATCCCTGATGCAGAGACAGGAGAAAGATAAACTATGACCTAACGTCTAGTAGTGGGGGAGAGGCACTTGTTTATGCTCTAATGTCTCGCCAGCGTAGACAGCCCCTGCTAATGCAGAGCCTGCCCAGGAAAATGCCTGCCAGGTCAGGGGAGGGGAGTCTGCGCTCTAATGTCTGGTGAAAGCACTGGAGAGCCTGCTCTTCTAATGGCTGGAAGGGGTAGGAAGCGCTAGTGCCTGAAGGGGGAAGGGAGGTGAGAGGAAATAGAGGGATGACGCATTGCCGCAGGGTGGCAGATGCGCTTATCCTTCCTCCCTGTCACAGTAAGGGAATGCGTTTTATTTGTATATGGCTACATCTGAGAAAATACTTGCTCCTTCAGAGTTTGTGTTAATGAGCTCTCCATCAAGGCCACGTATGTCAGAGGGAGCCACTAGGGATGTCTCAGTGCTCGTTAGCACTATGACCCCTCCAGGGAAGAAGAAAAAAGGGGGAAAAAATGCTGAACAGGGAGGAAAAGTCAAAAGCCTGGAATGGGCACATCACCCAGACCCCCCACTGCACCAGCAGAGAGGCTAGGAGAATCCAAGGGCACGAGCATCTCTTCCCAGGGAGAGAAGTCTGAAAGAGAGAGGCCGTCGGAGCAAATTAAATTCCCCATCTTCAAATGGCCAAGACAACCAAAGGACATAAGTGAAGAAACAAGTTCAGTATAGACCTCAGGGTCTGGCGCTTGAAACTAAAAAGAAATTAAATGCATTAAACAGTGATCGAGACAGAGTCTGTTTTAAAAAGGAAAAAGAAAAAAAAAGAATAGAAAGACACTGAACAAAGCCTGTAACTGTCATGCTAACTAGAACACCCCAACAGCTCCTGCTGCTGGAGATATTGCCTGCAGGGCAGTTACTGCATCCCACTCAGTGCACACTCTGCAAGTAGGACCAGCCCCACCACTCCCTGGGAACTGGGCAAGGAGAAGGCACCAGCTCCTTTCTGTTCAGCGTTTCTTTATCTTTTTTTTTTTACAGGTCATAGCTCCAAAGCCCTCAACTGCTCCCACAGATTGATGATGATGAGCAGACAGGGCCTTCCCAAAGGCAACACCCTCTTCAGTGACAGCAAGGTACAAACATTGCTTAACGTCCTCTACCTGGCATATTGCACACATTGACTCCCTGGTGTCGGTAGGACCCCCAGTCAGAGCCAGAACTCTTGGTGTACATGCAATGGCATTCAGCTAGACACATCTCTGCCTCTTGTTTTCATCCAAGCACCTCAGAATCATGAAGACAGACATTTTTGGACACCCTGATGTATATTGCAGGCAAGTGGTGTTAGCTGTTAGAAGGAGCGTGAACCAAAACAGATACATTTAAGGCTTTGCCCAGGTAAAAACCAAATTTTGTGTTAGCATCAGGAAAGTCCTTCTGAATCCTCCCAGATGCTCCAACAGAGCTTTTGGTTTGAGGTTTTTTGCCCTTCCTTTTCTGAGCCTAATTGTCCCAGACGCAGGCTGAACAAAGTAATAGCTATCTCCTGTCCTCAGGGTGATAGCTCTTCCAGGTTCCTGTGAGCCCTTGACTCTGCAAACAATGCCAGGGGGGCGGGAGACGAGCATGACAACAGCACTACAATGCTTATCTTCTACTGCCAGATCTGGCTTAATGCGAGTCTGCACAGGGTATCTGTGCTTACGGTGGGGTCAACGATGTTTTATTTCTAGTCTGTGCCCTCAAAATGCCAGACAACCCCAGCCCGAGCAGTGCAATATTCCTTCAGCAGCTGCCTCTGCAGCTTGGCCCCTTCTTTATCTAGGCCACTGTGAAGAAGTCGGTCTTCAAAGCTGAGCTTTTCAAAGGACCTACAAGAACTAGTTTCCTGTGAGGCTTTGGCACTCATCCCCCCTAATCTATTTAAGAAAACTCCAGTCCATAGATTCAAACTAGTTCCAAATTAGACAGAGGATGAAGCTCTGCCATGGAAAAAAAAAAAAAAAAAAGACAAAAATCTAATTCCAGAGAAGTATGAAAAAGAAATCACTTAAGCTGAAAGTCTGACAGCATTTTGCATAACAACCAGGCAAGCAGACAGGCTGATGTATGACAGCTGGCAGGTGAATAAGATAAA
This sequence comes from Tetrax tetrax, assembly GCA_009806455.1. Taxonomy (NCBI): domain Eukaryota; kingdom Metazoa; phylum Chordata; class Aves; order Otidiformes; family Otididae; genus Tetrax; species Tetrax tetrax. The sequence continues at coordinate 158,268 of WHYT01014340.1, forward strand.
TAAATTGGCTATTGATCTATTGATAAATGCTGTGCTGTCTGTAGCAGTTTTATTCTTGTAAGGGCATTTACTTGGATAGGACTGAACCCAAGGAGACTGTCAGTGTTTGGATCATTCAACAGAATCATATGGCAGAAATAAAACAGTGCTGTTGGACTACTTAATCCTTCACCTGTCTCCATAGGACAATGGAAGAATCTTCTGGGTTTTTCTCCCTTGGTCTATACTTTGGCCATGTGCTTGGTGTTTGCTGAGGTGTCTGAAACCTCAACTGCTTCCCCTTTTCTGGGCAATAACTTCAGCCTGTTGTATTTTCCTGTTAGAAACAGTTTTGTTTTCACCTCTCTGATATTTTCTTAAAAATATTAAATTGTTCCAGGGTTGAAAACCTTCAGGGTTGGTTTGGTTTTTTTTGGTTTTTTTTTTTTT
>WHYT01014340.1:158716-207569 GCA_009806455.1 Tetrax tetrax
TAAAAAAAAAAAAAAAAAAAAAAGGTGAAGCTGGAATAAATTTATTACTAGAGAGTCAAAACAGAGTGATTCAGCATAGGTAAGTACAAGTTAAAAGATATCTCACTAAAATTAGTCATTACTAAGTTTGCTTATTATTAAATGTGATCATGGCCAGGATGTGGCTGTGATTCCTAGCTCTGACTTCAAATCTAAAAATAGCTACCATTGCAATCAGGCAATCACAAGCAGAGCAGGTTACTACCTGCTGAATGGGGTCACCTCCACACGTTTATGCATCCTCAGATAACATGGTAACTCCTAAACTTCAACACAGAACAGACTCACCAGCTACCCTCATCTGTCATCTATTGATCTGATCCCATGTTTCCCCAGAGTCAGCTGCTGCAATTCTCTTTCATCACACCCATGAGGTCACACTAAACTGCTTGTGGGACATTTATTCCCCTTAACTTTCCCCATAAAGTTCTTTGTGCACGTTTCGTTGTAAAGAGCACATGCCTCAAGCACTAGAGATACCCTTTCCAACACCAGCCTACTTAAGCCTTGTCCAGCCTGAAGATTTGCGTCTAAGTAGTTCCCATTACTGTTAACACCATTTCGGCTGTTTTCAGCATTGGGCTGAGGGCACTTTTCTAAGCCACTGTAATTTACATAGTGGTTGATACCAGCTGCTAGAAGCTGGAGTGACATCTCTACAAGAGCTTCCAGCATTGTTAGCACCACTGCAGCTTAATAAACGTTATCAACAGTAGGAAATGTTCTGTTCTGCTACTGTTTTCTTCCTAAAAGGTTACCTAGACCAGACATGGCTTATTAAGCTACTGAGGAAGCTATTCTAATAGGCTTCAGGGTGCTGTGCTCCAAGCACTGAAATGGACAATATTGAGACACCCATTCCCTCACAGTGAACTGTGATAAAAATCACAAGAGATGCAGCCACAGCAATACTCCACTAGAATACCTGAGGTAGCCTAGAGAAACTCAACTATGAAACAGGCATTTTGAGTTCTGCTGTTATGCTTACAACACCACTGATATTTTTCATAGCATGGTCTCCTGGATCTACGTTTCTGAGTTTGACCCAGAATTCAGGGCCAAGCAGATCCTGGGAAGTCAAAGAGCAGTGAGGAAGATGCTTCCAAAGAACAGCATTTTTGAAGCAACAGATAGAAACATCTGAGTCACTGAAGGAATTTCAGAGAGTCTTAAGGAAGCCTGGGATAATAGGTATTAGGTTCTCTTCTCCACACTTCTTCCAATTCCCTTCTTGTACACTCCTCTGCTCAACATACAATCCACAGAGCTGATGGCATACATCAATTAATTAGACTTAGCCAACTTAGCTAAGACACAGAATGGTAAGAGAATTAACTAAAGCTGTATATGAGCACCGGGCAGAGACCAGAAAAGGCCTCAAATTCACTGTCTTGTGCTGAAGGAACTAAAAAAACAACCAATAAAAAAGACCTTTTCACATTGAAGTGTTTGTTTGGACTCTAGTGGGTTAGAGGATTAAACTCTTGATGAAGTCCCTCCTCATATGGCTAAATAGTACATGGAAGTATTTAATCTGTTACTTTTGAAAGCAAGTTTGAAATAGAAGGCAGACACAGAGCAGATAACAAGTCACCTAGGAGAATATTGGCCCACACTAAGTCATGGTGAACACTCTTTACCCCATGCAGCTCCTCAGCAAGCTAGGCCTGCCCTGCCCCAAAATTCACCATCTAGAGCAGGTCACAATTGCCTACCAGTATTCATATGAGCACAACGGCATGAATCAAAGGCTGTAACAAGAACTTAATTTGGACAAGTCATTTCATAAAATTGCACTTGCTTCACTTCCTGAAGATACAGGTGTGTGGATTACAGGGTTTTGGTTTTGTTTTTGTTTTCCTAATTTTAGCTCTAGCAAGCTGATAACCTCAGCCTGTGACACCATGGCCCCAAGCTGTGCTCTTTACTTATCATGATTCACAGTTAACTCAGATGAAAAGTCTGTTAAAAACATGGACTTGAACCTTAATTTCTCATGCTACAGGCTAGGGTACCTGGCTACTGCACTACTGGCAACTTCAGCACAGCGTTTGTCAAAACTGGGAAAATAATATCAGAAATTTAGTCTTGATTGTCCTTTTTCTCAAAAAGCTCTAAATTTTCTCCCACACAGCATGTAAGCATGTTTCAAAATTGTAAATGTTGTTAGAAAATGGAGCCATCACCCCCCTCTGGTCAGTTGAGCTACTCAGTTGGCAAAAGCTCAAATTCACCACATCAGAAGAAAAAAAAAAAAAAGTTACATTTAAACACAAAGCCTCTCCTGCCTCCTACACACAGCTGTGCTCTCAAGGCAGTCCTGGCAGAGCCACCTGGGCACAGCTACCACACTTCAGGGCTCAGCCAGAGCAGGCAGCAATGGGAAAGCTGCCCCCTCTCACCCACCCTTCATCCCTGAGTCATCCTCAGCTGATGGAGACACCAGTGATCATGTAAGGCTGGTGGGCAGCTTGCATGCCTAAAGACAGCCAGTTGGCAAAGCCACCTGTTTACATCAGGACACTCTTGCTGCAGGCCAGTTGAGGGGCTTTTGTCTAGGTTAAGTGACATGAAGGGGGTCCCTGTCAGGGAATGTCCTTCAGATGGAAGAGCATGTTCCAAGCTGCATGTAGAGAATGTATAGCGAAATCAACTTGCAGAGATGCAACAGGACAGAGGGACCAATCACTCTCTGCTCCTAAAGCCATACCCAAATCCACCACACAGTCACCAGCCTCAGAATAACCCAGGAGATGTGATGAGAACACGTGTGATCTTGTAGGAAGCCTTTGTGAGTACATGGAGGAGGTATGAGAGCACAAGTGAAGAAAATCTGTTTTGTCACCATAAAATAAATCCACCCTCCCCTCCCCATACTGATCTTTGCAACTTTATTCCTATAGTGCTGTGGCATTAATTCCTCCAAGCTGGTTTAGGAGAAAACGGTGGTTCCTCCTCACAGTTCCTCAGGACACCCATTTCTGTGCCTTTACCCTAAGAGCTGCGGCTCAGCATCCCTTTGGTTTTCAAGCTGTGCTGTTACATTCAGGCCACTCGCCAAGGGCTGCTATCTTAACGGTGACATCCAGCAAACAGGGATGTACACGCTGGCTGTATGCAGACTGCTCCCTCTCAGCATAGGATTCAGATGGTATCTGGGCCTGAAATGACTAGCAAAAGGCATAAAGTGAGAGGTGAAGGGCTAAAAAAAATTAAGCTGCAGAGTATAGCTGCAGCAAAATTCAAGCCATCCATAATCAGAGACATTTGTGCTTTGTTCAAGATTTAAAAAAAAAAAAAAACCAAACCAAACTGTCTCAAGAAGCCTGTGACATTTCAGAATTACAGCAAAATTGAGGAAGTTTTCTCTAGGAAAAAGGTGACCCATTTCCTCAGACTACATCCTTCTTCAGCAAAAAAACTGAACACAAGCAGTGAGAAAGCCTTGAACATTCCCTGGTTGCTCCAAAATCTCATTTCAACAAAAATCAGTTTTGATGCATTTAATTTTCATTCCTAGTCATGCCATTTCAAACTCAGACACATTTTGATGGAGGAAATAAAAAGACTACAATAAAATAAAAATTCACAAACTCTTGAAGAAAGGCAATCTTCTTGCATGCCGCAAAGTGGCCTGCAATAAAAAGACAACCATGCTTTTCATGCAACATTTCATAAAGAAAAAGCTTTATTGTTGTCCTGTCCTATCCTGGGAACAGAGTCTAGCGAATGCTTTTGTTTTCTGGGATCTGGTTGTGAAGCTTTGAAGCACTTGGTTGTTCAGGCACATCTCTGGTAGTTTCCCAATCATGAATCACTTCTCATTTAGCTGTTATTTGTGCCTTTGATACGTGGATCTCAAAGCACTTTTAAACACCACTGTAGACAGAGAAGCTAAGGCAGCAAGAGATGAAGCACTTCTCCAAGGAAGAGATCTAGCATACAGCACAGCCACGAACAAAATTAACCCAGATCTGGAGGCAGCACAAAGCGTTTCAAAGACTAAAATAGAATCATTTAGGTTGGAAAAGATCCTTAAGATCATCAGCCCAACCATCAACACAACATTATCAGATGTGGGAGTCATGGCCAAACTCGCTGCCCACCTTGCCTGTGCCCATAAACCCTCCGGCCCAGGGCTCCGTTGGGGAGGGCGAGTTGCTTCCCACATCGTACGCAGTGATGCTAAGGTTCGAGCGAGCAGCTGTACTTCCAGCAAGAGTCAGAGGGATCAAATGCACACCCATGGCATTTATCTTCCACAAAGTAATAGGGCCCCAAAGGCTGTGAAATCAATCTAATGAAATGCAAACCACTTCCTTTGGGAAGGTTATGTTGATTGCCAGCTCTGTTGTTTTCCAATCAGCAAAGAAGAACGTGCCGGATGGTCTGGGAGAAAAGGGTGAAGACCAATAAGGCCCCAGCAATGTTAGTCAGTACCAGCGCAGGTTGTGCCTGCCTGGATTACTGAAATTTGATGAGTATACCATAGCCAGATAATACAGGAGACTGGTTTTGAGGTAAGAAGGACACCAGAGTGCTCCCCTAGCTCCAAGCACACCTAAAATAGCTCAAAGGGGTTTATTCTGTGGTCATAAAACCTGCAGGTACAGGGAGGGAGTTCAGTGGAAGGGCAGGACTTACAAACCACTAACTGTCCCACAATGCACACCGAGCCACGTTAGCACCCATCCACATGAATCATGTAATTCATCTACAAAGCAAAATCCACTCACTTGCTAAGGTCCAGATGTGAAATTCAGGTCCTGGAGAAGTTAAGAGCAAAGCCTCCTCAACTTCAGCTCAGGCAATGCCCAGCCCCAGGTACAAAGGCAGTCCCAAGGCCCCAGTCCCAACAAAGGTCTCTGGGACATAAGATTCAAAATCCAGGGTTTGGGACAGAGAGCTGGACCCTGCTAAGCAAAGGGCACAGCCCCTCTTCCCCAAACAGGGCTCTCTCCTGTAGGGCAGGATGAGGCCAGCTGCAAAGATTTATAGCCTCACCATTCAAGATCTGTTTAGGGGGAAAGAGAAGTCAGCTGTGTAGGAAGGGCTGTTTCTTTCTTTTTCTCTCCTTTTTTTTTTTTTTTTCCCTAGGTGTTTGGGGTTTTTTTTGAGGGACAGGAAATTATTTTTTTTTAGGTTTAGTAAGGAGTGCAATAGAGGGTGAACGGAGTTGTTCTTTAGTAAAGGCTCTTATGTCTCAGCTTTTCATTTTGGCTTGGCAGGTATTTGCCTTGTGCTTTCATCATGACTCAGGAATCCTTTGCTGAGTCTGGATGGGAGCTTCTATGGGGTTGGTTCTTCCCCTTTCGCCTGCGCTTTCTTTCATGATAAGCTTTTTTGTTTGGGCCAAGTTAAAGTCAGGATCTCTCTGAGGCAAGGTAGTGGAAACTTAGTCTGGGGGGATCAGATGCCACAGAAAAGCTGAGGAGAAGACCTCCCCTCACGGCTGTTTCAGGGGTGAGGACTAGGCAAAGTAGAAGCACCAGCTCCTGTGCTAGCAAAACCAAACATACAGCTGAATAAGGGATTATGTGCTATTGCACATCTGAGCCTCTGCTCAGAAATAATGAACTGGACCCCAGAATTCTGAAGCATATGCATATGTATATATTTATCTACTGAACAAAACAACAATATCTGCAATGCTTTTTATTTGCCTTCAGGGTTTTGAGATTTAAAGACTCACATTTTCTGGCTTTTCTGTGCAATCCTAAAAGACCGCCTATTCTTATTTTTTAAATGGAAGTTGTGAGTTATACAATAATATGATTCAAGCCTGGAGTACTTAAAGAACACAGGAAAAAAAGCTAGTATGAGTCCCCTAACTCTTATGAATATTGGAGGAAAAAAAATTAAAAATCTGTGCAGTCTGGTAGAAAGCTGGTCCCAATGTTTCCTGCTGCTGACCAGAAACCTCACAACTCCTAGCACCCGAGCAAGTGTCAGGAGGAAGGAGGGCAGGTCAAAGTCTGCCTGCTTGCCAAGGGCTAGGTAGTTATCCCCCGGTGTACAGCCCTACCCCCTCCTGGCCAAGCTAAACTGCCAGATCAGCTGAGATGCTGCAGGACGATTTTAGCACTCCCCTCCACGCTGAGGCACTCAATTTTCCTCTTTCTCCAGCTCTTTGGTGGAATTGATTCCCCTCTTCACGCCTCCCAGCCTTCCTTTCTATTTTTCTCTCCCCCAGCTGATGCATTGAGCAGTACAGACTCGGGGTCCTTCAGACCGTATTCTTGTGTCAGGATGTGGAACCCGATACAAACTTCAACTTCTTCAGGGCAGGGGCTGCTGCAAGCCTGATGGGGGGGGGGGGAGAGGCATCCTAAAACTGCCTACAGCAGAAGGGATCAATTATACCGCCCTGTGCAAGAGCATCACCCAGAGGCCTCCCCAATAAGTGCATGTTTATCTCAAATACTGTCTCTGCAGCAGAGCTGCTTGTCCCTGCTCCTCGTGCTGTCACTTACAGAGCCCAGTGTTGGTGACTTTGCTGATGTCCGGATAGCAGAAGCAGCAACTCCACCCCAAGGTGTCTTCTCGCAGCTCTGATAGTGCTCCTGATGTAACTTACTCCCACCAGGAGATGGACTGGCTGTTCCTGCTTCCCTCAGCCTCGTCGCCCTGCTCGCCCGTCTCTCCTTGCCCCACTTATCCCGGTGTTTGGAAGGGCAGGTGGTGGCTGCATTTAAAGCCTCAATCTTCCTGCGCACTGAACCGTCACGAGCCGCGCACTCATCAGCAGCGCCGAGTTTCACTGACTGATTGTTTTCTGATTCCGTTTGGCATTTTATCCTGGCTGCATAGAAAACTTATTACAAAATCATGTTTGCGTTCCGTAGATTATATCTGGGGCTCGCTGCGGCTGGAGCGTGAAGCATGACGGAGAGGGGGGCGGGGGGGGCACGGCTGACAACAGCCCCTGCCAAGGTGACAGAGGCCAAACCGCGGCGCAGGCACGGCGTCTGCCGAGAGGAAAACTGGAGCCCCTCGATCGGCCCCAGGATGTCCTAGGGGTCATTTAGCTGTTGCAATACTCCTCACCGGATCCGTGCCACACTCCACAAATAAGTGTCCTAAGCACAGATTAGTTTTACATCAGATGACAGCAACAGTCCCTGCTGCTATTAAAAATCTGTTAGTCTTTCCCCCAGAGAGCCCTAGACTAGTGCCTGCCATCCAGCCGCACCTGAATCAAGCCCATCAGCCTGCAGTAGAACTCACAGAATTATTATTTAGAATTATTCTGTTCTGGGAGCAGCCAAGGCCTGGGAGACGCAGTCTGCAAAGAGACCACCCATACTGTCCTAGGGGTTTAGGACCAGAATTCTGTGCCTGGCAGAGTGGGACACTGAGACTCTGGAGGGTCCTTTTAGTTCCTCAGATTGTGATACCAGATGCTAAAGTCTCTCTGTTCTTCCACCATTTTCCATGTGAGGTAAAAAACCAGTCTCCTGCCAGACCAGCTAGGCATGGCAGCAGAAGAGATGCTCTAAGTTGCGTATGCCACAGAAATAAAAGCAACCATCCTTTCCTAACCATGCTTTTTCCATCTTCCTCCCAGCTACATTTCCCGAGTGCCTCCCAGCAACGCACAGAGCCGTGTGACTGGGATCTGACTGGTGGCGTTCAACCTTCTTCCCTTGGCGTCTCTCCTGGGGAGAGCTAAACGTGTGGAGCAGCATCTTCTCGACTGCTTGACACAAACCAGGAAAGGTGTCCACAGGAAAAGGCCAAGTAGGAAAACAGGGAAAGCATCACCTCTGGAGAAACAACCAGACACAGCTTGTTGGAGAGGTGGAAAAATATTATAGCCTCCCTCTCTTCAGAGTTGTTTCTGCTCTTTAAAACATGTGTTTCAGGAGGTGGAGAGGGATCCTCTCTTTCCCCCATCCCTGAGCACAGACAGATCTGCTGGATTCGCCCGCTCGCTGCCACTGCCCATCTCGGAGCAGGTGGTACCTCCTCCTTCACACGTTGCGGATGCTGGTGGTGCAAGAGTCTTCACATCACTGGGGCTGGCCATCTGGAACAACCTTCACGTATCTCTCCATCTCATCGACTCTATTCCATTTCAGTCTCAGCTGAAATTGTGTCTTTTTCTCTCCTCCCTTGCCTGTGACTCCCTTATTTTCTCCCTCATACTCTCTCTGCTGCTATTTATGATTTATTCCTGGTGACTGTCCTATTTAATGCTGCAAAATGGTTGGGGAGATGATTTCTCTGGATGATGTTGCAGAAAGCAAGGGGGTCCTGTCATTTACCCATCACAATGGAGCTGACTAAACACGTCCCAGCATCGTGGGAGATGGAAAGCTCACACCAGCACCCTGGACTCTGCTGCCCAGTCCAGTCAGGAGCACAGTATGAAATGGCCGCAATGCCTTGGAGAAACTGTCAGGGAGATGCTTACAGGGACTTCTGGTTAAGCAAGCAGCCTTCAGAGCCAGACCGGGAGCTCCTCTCCTCACAGTGAGCTTGGGGCATCACCTCACTCCAAAAGACTGAATGCCTTTTCCTGGAGGAGCAGTCTGGGATGTTACACATGGCATTGTAGTCTTCATCCAGGGTAGAGCGTGTCCCCGAGAGCCCACGGGTCCTAGGGTCTCACTGTTTCTGGAAACCCTGCGATCTGCAGGAGTCAGATCAGCAAAACACGATGAGTCTGTGAGGCTTCTTCCTACATTGGGATTTTTTATCACGCGAACGCCACGCTGCAGCTGGTTCTGGGAAGGCCTCTGCCCACACACTAAATAAATTCTGGTGCGGTGCGCTGCTTCTCTATGGAAACCGTACCCTGCATCTCTCTCTATAGGATTTTTCTAATTTCAGGCTCCATAATAAATTAACGAGAAGATGTTTTCTTTACACCAACCATAGGAGAGACTCTTTTCTGTACTCGATTAATCTTTAGTGATCTATATTAAATATTTATCTGAAGAAACGAGGCCTGTATTGCAGCAACATTTTCTATTATGAGACTTTATCATATCAAAAGATATTTTCCTGGCACTGACTCCTTCGTATATATCCAGACAGAATTTCTGATGGAAGGGCACCCTTCTTTTTTTTTTTTTTCCTTTCTCTCCTAGTGACCTTTTCCCTCCATAACAAGCTGCTGATATGTTAGAATTTACTGGCTTATAAACATTTTTTATCGAGTAGGAGGAAGCTGGGTGATTTGGCATCAGCTTCCCTAATAAAACCCAGGGGAGAGGCTGTGATGTTTGACACCAATAAAGGCAGGGAAGAAGCTGCAGCCTTCTGGGATGCTGGTCACAAACGACAAGGGGAGTCAACGAGCGTCGGTCACATCGCTTCGCTCTGCTGAGGCACTTTTGGAAGGAGGCCAGCTTGTTGGCATGGGAGAGGGAGCTGGGGGGGAGCTGGTAAAGGGCCTCTCTGTTTTTCCCCGTGTTACCGAAATTGTGTGATCTATCACACGGAGCAGTGAGCTGGGATTCCCAAACCTTCTTTTCCTGCAACTGGGAGGTGGAGAGACACGAAACAGTTGAGATGTCTAAGGAGGGATGAGGATCTTGGTATTGGGTTCAGGCACTGGCCCTACAAGAACATGGAGAATTCAGATCATAGTTCAATCTTGAATCTGTGGTTGAATTTTCCTGAGACAGACCTGGCGTTGGCTATAGATGAACAGAATTATATCTGTTTTTATTGAGGTAGTGTCAAAAGGAAACCCAGACACAGGGCTCTGCTTGTGGTACCAGGTGCTGAACAACAATGCAGCTAAAAAGATGGTGCAAGTTCACCAAGAGCTCACAACCTCATACGTCTCTGCCTCCCAAGGGAGCGGTGATTTAAACTGGTCAATAACTAACTCATTCCACAAAAGCCTGAATAAATCATTTGATGACTAGATATACACACATTATAAATGTTTAGTTCTGATAATATATGACTGAGCTGTTATTTTGACAAATAGCTAGTGAATAATATATCTGATGAACTGCATAATTTTTTACTAATGATTAATTTATTCATCTGAAACAAACAAACAAAACCCAGCCTTTTCCTCAGCTATCGTAAGGAGCCCTAAGTAAAGGCTGCAAAGAGCTTTGAGATCCCAGGGTGAGCTGTGTCTGTTATTTCTCCTTTTATCATTGTGTATTTCTAGTGATTTATTACCAGGGATCGTAAATCCACGTCTCCTCTTACGGACAGCCTCATTTAAGATTGTGACAGATCCTGTTCAAAAGCTCCTGATTTTATAATGCCCACTAAAATCTCGGGAGTTTGGCATTTAGGGAGTTAAGTACCCACATAAAGTGCTTAAATACCTTTTCTAAGTCTGGGCCAAGGTTATCAGAAACATTGTCTGCTTCTCCTGCCTGGAGACAGAAGCGTTGTGGTTGGGGACAGTTTTGGTAGGGCCAGTTACTACGGGACAGCGCTCTACAAGATCTGGTTGAGGATTGCCCTGGCTGTACTTCTCCCTCTCCCTCACTCTTAATCCCATTCAGAAATATAATTTCTGTGAGTTCACAGAGAAGATAAAGGACCAAAGAGCTTCCTCAGAGCTTTTCTGCAAAGGCAGACTGATTGATTACAGATTGGATGCTGCTCCAACTTCCTTTCCTAAATGAAAAATTGAGAGCTCTTAAAAATTGAATAAAATATGCCGTTCTAAGAAGGATTTCCACTGGCATGAGCACAATAGGAGGTAGTAGTGAGCTGCTCAATATTTCTGTGTGTGCTGGCTAATCCTTTACTACTCGGTCCCTTTGCACTGTCCCTGTGGCACCTGATGATAACTCATCTGTAATTGGTAAGGGCTTCAGTTTTGTGTCTCCAGACAAAGCTTAAATCGCTCACATTTGGGAAAGCTCCGGCTTCAGTTGTGGCTGAAGCTGTCCAGGAGATTATTCCTTTTTGTAGCTACTTTCAGGGCTGCAGAATCTGGCTGTGTTCCATGCTGGAAGAATCTGGAACAGCTTGTAATGTTTTCACTAGGCAAAATTTAGTCAAAATAGCTCATTTCTTAGATCTCTGTCTTTTGCCATAGCCACTAGTGGCCAGAGAGGCTGGGACTTCAAAATGTGGTGAATCCAATTCATCAGCTTGAAACACTATGCTACTAACAAAATAAAGCATTTTGATAAAACCTTACTTTGAAGAAAATATTTTTCTACCTTACTTTATTACGCTTAAAATGCAAAGACTTTGCCATGCTGTCATCTGCCCTTCACCATCCTTGTAGGACTACCACAGATCTGCTCCCCTTTCGCTGCACAGTCCCCACCACTATGGGTGAAAATCCCACCCCAGTGGTACAAACACTCTGACGGGATGCTGAGCTACTTCTGTTCCAGCTAGCAGACAGCAGTTGTGCACATAAAATCTTTACCTTTGGATTCTCAACCACAATTGTACAGGAGACAGTCACCAACGGTGCTGATGTTTTCAAGTGGGGAGATAAAGCACTGTCCTTTTTTAAAAGATACAATGCATATATCTCAGTCTGCAGGAGTGAAAACAATAAACTTATTTTTATTACTCTTCTGCAGAAGAAAATTAAGTCCAAATACAGTTCACAATTATCCTGTAAGCTTGTTATATAATAGCATTCAGCCTCTTCCACACTCAAGAGCTGGTAGGACTTCAGTATGCATGACTCTCCAACTGAACGTGGACAGCTATGTGGAAGGCAAGCCCACCACTTAATGGTAACGGTGGCAATCCCTTCATCTTATCACACCAGCATCCCTGTCTTTGTGTGCATACAGATATTCCAGGAATAAAATGCCCCTGAGTGGTGCATACACCTCACAGAAACATTGGAGCAAGTTTTTTTCAACATCCAAGGGCTTTTCTCCTCTTTCAGATCAATTAAATTCATCTGAGATTATTAAACAATTAGGAAAATGCTAGTTCTGGCATGTGTCTGTTCAGCGTACAATTGTGTGGTAGGATGGAAGACTCTAGAATATATTTCTCTCTGGGTTTCCAATGCTATTGCTCTGCGGCTTGCTTTCCCTGCTTATGCATGCTGACGAGATTTACAGTTATGAATTGCCCCACAAAACTACCTTCAAACTCAAATTTAATAACCTAAGTATTATGAAGATCAATATTATGGCTATTCTCATTCATATGATTAGCACTAATATAATTTTGGGAAATATTTATGCTGCAGTAGTGGCTAGAGACCTGGATTAAGAGGAGATCCTCAGCATCTATACAGAAGAAAAGACACTGTTCTCTCCAGCTGCGTACTGAAGTGCAATACTCAATCTCCGAGTCTCCACGGGTTTGGATATTTTATGTAAGTTATCTAATAAGATAACAAACCAGCCTTACAATCCCTACAGCCATATTGCTAACTATTTGAAAATCATGAGTCAGGCTCCAAAAAAGAATTAAGAGATTGATTTTAAAATTCATGAGAGTTTTAAAATCTGATAAACTTCAGGTTTTTTTTTTTCTTCTTTTTTTTGCCTTCTGCTTTCTGAGTATGTAGGAGTCGTATTACCAAGTTTTCCTCTGCAATTATGAGGGCTGTAAACTTACTTTTAAATCTGACTTGAGACTCTTACATAATCACAGGACTCCAAAAGTGTGGGCTTTGAAGAGACACTAAATAGTCTTGAGATAGGGTTCATCATGTGACTGGGCAACACTCGCCGGCTGAATCGGTATGGCACAGATTTCAAATATCAAACACTCCCAAGAAACAGTCGGGAGTCTTTTTACAGGTGGGAGGGGGGAATCTGAGACTTTCACAGCCTGAATGGGGGGTAGGGGGAGGAAAACAGGGGGATGGAAGACGAAATGCAAGGAGAACGTGTTACTTTGGTGAGGACTCTTCATTTAGCTTTAACCAGAGATCAAGCTAGCAACCTTCTTTTCTCATTCCTGTCTCTCCTGCTTGCTCTTAACCATGCAACACGCTGCTCTCCCTGCGTACCGAGCTCTCTTATTAGCCTTGCCCAGGCTGTGCGGCTGCGCTCCCCTGGGAGAGCCCCAGACGTTTGGAGAGGAGTAAAAAGTAATGTTCTGAGTTTTTGCTCAAGAGCTGGAAGCTAACACTGAAATATTTAATCCTGAATACTCAATAGACAGGTTTTCCTGTGCTGAGAGGCAAAGAAGCAGTAAAATGAGCAAAAGCAAAAAAGCAAAATGAGGTTGGGCAGGGATGCACAGATAATGAAAACACCTTTACCCTCCCAACGTAATGCCTGGATTCACCTCGTCCGTTCTTCCACCTCCAGGTAGCTGTGGGGACACAAGTGTCCCTCACCGCTCAGTATTTGCATCCCCATCCAAGCTGAATCCCCTGAGCACACTGTGACGGTCAGCTACCAAAATCAGTCCTCAGACCCTGTCTGTGCTCCAGCAGACCTCCCAGTTGCTGCCAGTCCATGAAACCTTTGTTTGCAGCTTGCAAAGTGGCACTTTTATCGCAGAAACGACGAGATCTCTAGCCACATCAGCAAGGGGATCAGTGTCAGGATCATTGTAGGAGCTATCACTAAGTTAATCAGAGCCCAGAGGCAGGTCCCAGCTATAAGCTACAGGGAACCAGCCCTTCCACCGGCTTTTTGTGATACTCACTCATGGGAATGAGAGGCTGTTGCAATATCAGGCATACTTGAACCTCCAGACCCTGGTGTGCTGGCTGGGAGCATAGCCATCAGATCAGGTTCTTCTTCAATGAACCTTGCCAAAAGTGTATCCCTGCTAGATGGGAGAGCATCCAGACTTCTCTAAAACATCTAGTTCCTCCCTGTCCTTGCTAAAACTGATGGCAGGAGAAAGAGCAGCACAGGTTTTTGCATCAGCAGGTGTTGAAGGCTTGCATGCCATATAGATATAAAAAAGGAGTCCCTTCAATTTAGGCTAAGGAGCTCCAAGAAGTGAAAAAATCTCCTGCCGTAATCCCAGATCAGAGAATTTCCACATTGCTGCTTACCAAGTGCCGCGCGCCATCGGCACAATGCAGCCTGTGGGAACACAGCAGCGGTTGGCTGGCTCTTGCCACCTCTAGAAGATGGCTGCGCACACGTAGAGGCTGTGCTAGTGTAAAATCTGGCCCTGCAAGGCTGCATGAGAGCCATGTACAGCAAGGGAAGGCACATTGCTGTAATTCTGCCATACTACAGCTTTTATGGAAACTCTCCCTTTCTCCAAGCAAGCGCTTTCCTTGCAAGCAGAAGCACAAGCGGCCCTGCCCTGATTGGGAATTTGATGTAACGGCTTCGTCTCCGGGTGCTTACCCCTCTGCTGGGAGCTGTCTGCACATTAAAGCAGATGTTGGTTGCACTCGGGTCACGTTTCCAAGCTTTCTTTTGCAGCCATAAGGGCTAGAGGCTCTTCCCTCCCTCCCTGCACTCGTTTCTTAATTAAAGCTTAAATTCTGATGTCGTCACATGATTGTAGGAGCAGAGCCCCAGGCAGGCATTTAGTGCTCTGTGTTGTCAGCGGGACTTTGATTTAGAAGCACAGCAGATACTTTAGGGAATCCCATCCCTGCGCTAGGCCCCAGCTCTGCCCTGCTCGCGGCTGCTGGTGTCAGTTCCCAAGGTTTGCCTCTCCGGGCAGGCGCTGGAGCGGGCCGGAGGCTTTCCCACACCGCAGAGTATAGGGATGATGGGGAGGATCTCCATCCTGTTGCAATGGAGCCGTTGGGAGCCAGGCAGCTGTGAGAAGGAGGAGGAGGAGGAGGAAGGAGGAGGCAGCTAAAGCCTTGGCTGTGGAGTGCCTCCAGCCCAGAAAGCTTGGTGGATGCAAACACGGCTGCGACCCACAGCTCCCATCCCTACCCCTCTCCTTCCCTCCTTCTCAGTATTTCTCACCTGATGGGATGTATTTAACCAGCAAAAACCACTTCCTGGGGAAGGGAACTTCACTGGGGCTTCCTGTAAATCCTTCGTGGTCACTGCATCAGCAGCGGAAGGCTGCAAAGCGCTGTGGGTGTGAAATTGGGTCTGAGCGCCTCAGACAGAGCTTCCAGACTTGGTCACCAGCGAACAGCATCCCTGGTACACAGACCTGGCAGCCTGAACGCTGCCTTCAGCCCGTTCCCCGGGAGCAGAGCGGGTACCACCTGCCCAGGGCTCTCTGTGGAGGATACTGAGGCTGCACCGAGCTGCTGACGTGCTGCATCAACCCCTCGCCAGCCACACATGTGCTGCGGCACACGGAGGAACCACCGGCTCCACACAGAAAGAGCTGACCCAAACCCTTCTCCCTCCCTGCTGCAGGCAAAGCCAATTTCC
Organism: Tetrax tetrax; assembly: GCA_009806455.1. NCBI lineage: Eukaryota > Metazoa > Chordata > Aves > Otidiformes > Otididae > Tetrax > Tetrax tetrax. Next base: position 173,995 of record WHYT01014340.1, read on the forward strand.
TAGGTTTCTTTTCAGACATGTCCTTGGGTTCTGTACCTGAGCTTAGTAGTTCAACACGGGAAGCCAGTCTGGATGGCTCCGACTGCCCCAGTGGGATGCATCTTGTTCCATTTACAGAGGCTGGTGGGTGGCAATCAGCAAAAAAGAAATGAAAAAAAAAAAATACTTTCTGGAACCCAAGGGAAACATTAGAGGGAACCAGAAATAGAAAAACCCCTATAACAGGTACAGTCATGCCATCTCCCAGTGCTACTGGTGCCAGAACAAAATTATTCCATGCATCTAACAGGATGACTTTTTTTTTTTTAATGTAACAGCTTCTCTGCTGAAACAAGCATCTGCCTGATTTAAAAGCAGAATTAATAATCTGCTCACAAAAAAAAAAAAAGAATGATTGAAGGCTTCTCCTTGGCTCGTTAGCCTTTAAAATACACTCCCAAGCCACTGGCCCATAGTCTGAAGAAATCTGCTGTGAACGTGCAGTCATTGCTGTCACAGCGTGCGATCGGTCTTGGGAGGCTGAGGGGGTGAGGCCGCACTCATTACACAGAGGGGGAAAGATCCCCCCACCAAGACGGTTCTCAGAGGGGGCTGCCTACACAGCTCCCTCCTAGCCCAGCGGGACACAGATCTCTTTGGAAAGGTTCAGTGACTAAAAATATTTGTCTGTGCTGGGATTTGTTGGGAGCACAGTTTAAAATATTTCATGCTGGATTCAGAAAGGGAATTTTTGTGCTTCAGCATGTGACTCCATCGAAGGATGGTCAAGCTCTGTCCACCTCCATGGGTCAGGAGGCAGGGTACCCCGGCAGCGATGTGCCTTTCCAGCCACACAGCTGGTGTGCATGCCTTTCTCCAGTGGAACTGACATCCCAACTTACAAGCACCCTATCAGAATGTATGAACGTATCAACTGCACAGCTCCTGCACCCTTCCCCATGGCCTGGGCGTGAGCCGCTACCTTGAGATGAGGGTCTGCCCTTCCCCAAAGCTTGGCCAGATGCTTTGTTCCCGTATCTTAGCAGCTATGAGCACATCAAAGGCCGGTGCCTTCCATTAGCCCTCTGTTCTCCAGAATATCAAAGCGAAGGAGAGGTGTGTCCCTCTGTCAAGCCCTCAACTGTCTGAACCCAAATGCAGCCAGAGCGGCTGCTCCGACGAGGGCCAAGCTCCTCATCTGCTCAGCCTGGCATTCGCAGGACCGAGCGCTCCGCAGCCCAGCCCGAGCCCTGCCATCCCCCACTCCTGCCTTTATCCTGCTTTATGCAAATATATTAAAAGCTTCCCATGCGCAGGGAGACACATTATGCAGGGAATGTGACAACACTGGTCCCTGAACTGCATGAAGAATGAAGGTTGTGGCTGAAGGAGAGGCGGCGCGATGGAACGGGCTGGCGTACGCCCGGCGCTGCGTGACTCCTGTTTGCCAAGCTGCTGTGCTGGAGCTGGTGAGACAGGAATGTAAATTGTGGCTCTCTTGTAAAGTTGCATAAACTTGTCGTAATGTCATATTTAGATTAACATTTACACTGACGAGAACACTAGAAGGCTTCATTGTTTACATGCACTATGGAAATAAATTTAAATTTTTGGTTTACACACATTTATTTACAAGGCACTTACTGATTACAAACCAATGTACATCACTCGTTTACATGCATAATGTAAACTATGGAGATTTTGCATTTTTTGCTGTGCAATGCTGTTCGGATTTCCATTGTTCATTCCACACAGAGGCAAGAGCCTCCTTTCATCTCAGCTCCCTCTGTCCTTCAATTGCTGCGTTGCCTCTCCTAAAAAAGCCTTGCCTCTGACTGGAAAACATAAAAGTTGATGTCCCCTTTAAACCGGTAGCATAAAATCCTAATAGGAAAACCTTGTCAGCAAAACTTGAGCGTGACTAAAAAACCCAAAGCAAAGATTAAAAAGCCTAACAGTGCCTATCAACTTGTACCAGTGCAAAGCATCATCTTAATGATGTTTGAGAAGAACCTTCACGGTGCTGTTTTGGATGCTTCAGGCATCCAGACAACTGGAACAGGGCTGAAAACTAACCAGGATTTGTGTACGAGGGAGGAACTGTGCCTGCACCCGAGATGTACCGCTTATCTCAGTCAGTAGCACCCAGGTCTCAGCATCCAGCTTCATTATGAAGAAGTATGAAGCTTCCCAGAGCAAAGCTGCAAATCGAAGCTCAACCCAAGGGAAGTCAAAGTTGAACCCTGGGGAATTTTAAGATTTCAAAACCTCAGAGTGAAAAATAAGGACAGCCAGTTTGTGGTTTGTTTTGTTCTTTTTTTTCTCCTTCCCTATTTCAAGGACACAAAAACTACTTGCAAATTCAACATAAATTGAATGAGCAAGTTGAAGAGCAAACAGCTAAACAAAATACACTCAAAATCAAAACGTTTCCCTTTTGACATTTTCTAAGTGGCATTGGTTGACTTTGTGTTTTGAGGTGAACTTTTATGCCTTAAAAATTGCAAAAAAAAAAATAGTTTTTCACTGGATTAATAAAATGAAAACAAACAGCAAAGCTGAAACCTTTCACTGAGCCTAAAATGAAATGTTTTGATTTTTTCATTTTACTGAAAAGTTGAACAAACATCCATTTCAAATCAACCCTTTTTTAATGTTGCTTTTGTTCCATACCACCAGTGAACCACAAAATCAATTATTTGTACAGCTCTAGTGACCAGTAGATTAAATTCAGTGCAATAGAGAGGCAGCAAAGGGAGTCAATGAGGAGTGGAGAGATGGGAGAAGAAGAATGGATTGAAAAAATGGTGGAAGCCGCTCTAATAGATCTTGTCTCTGCCAAAACTTAACATGCATTTTCCCAGGCACTTTAATACAACTCTAATCCACATCGCTGCTGAAAACAGCAGGCTCACCAGTCCCCTTAGCCCCGCTCCTGCCTCCATCCACACAGTCCTGACCCTTTACTGTCACCTCACCACACAATGAATGAGACCAGAAAAGGGATCTAGTTGAAAATTAACTTTTTTTTTTTTACTTTTTTTTTTTTTCTTTTCTTGCCAGATTAGTTTTCTGCCAGGTCAGCTGTGGAAATTGCAGGTTTGCATGAAACCTGCCTGGAAAGCCTGGTGAGGAAAGGCAAAACTTCTCCAATAGAAGCTGCTAAAAAGTGATAGAAACCTCACATTCACTGACCAGATTATCCAAGTCCAGTGCCTGAGTGTAGGAGTTGCATTCTGCTTTTGCTTAGAAATAATAAAACTTACAATGCTCCCAGCCAGACAACCAGGGCAAGCAGCCTTATAAACCCTGGTGCTGCGTACGCAGGTCCTGGGGCAGCGGGCGATGCTGGATATGCTACAACAGATTCTGCACCCAATAAATTGGTGAATTTTCCTTGAAGTCAACTGCTTCATGTATTTATGTCACAGAGAATCTGGCTCATTGTTTTTAATTTGTGGTGCCATAAAGCTTTGAAAGTTTTGTGAGACCAATTTTTTTTTTTCTCCTTTTTAATTTTTTTTTTCCTCTAAGGGAAAATTTAAGCAGCAGAACAGCATATGCATTTCTAAGTCAACTGCAGCCTGTGCTACGCGCACAGCAAAGATCCTCGCTTCATGATAATTCTCTTCCTCTTCACTGAGGGAATGACACATTTAGAGAGCACGTAGCTGCTCAGATTTGTGGGTTTTCGAGGACTAAATAAAAATCTCTAGTGTGGCCGAATGCATTCAGCAGCGCAAATCCCTTTACGAGCACCCAGTTTAGTGTCCACTCTGAACTGGAGAAACAGGGAAATCACAGCAGTGTTGGCCAGATGGGACCCTGGGGGGTCCCTAATCCAGCCTCCCACTTGAAGCAGGGCTATCACCAGCTCTTCAGCACATCAGCTGTGGCTTTGTCCAGCCAAGCCCCAAAAACCACCAAGCATGAAGCTACACCTCACCTCTCCATTAACTGGTCTCAGTCCTGGGACAAAAACAGCTGAAATAACTTTTTGAGGGGGGGAAAAAAAAAAATCAGATCTTTTTTTCCCAGGCAGCATCCGAACCAATATACAGTTAGCTTGTGCAGCCACTTACACACAACCTTTCCTGTCTCAGGAGCCGTATTCCTTTTTCCTATATCCAGGGACCTTACCATAACGTTTGTACGTAAGCAATCAGTTTTGTCCTGTCACTCTGCAGGCAGAGGAATGGGAGAGGGGTGGCTGGTTTGTTGTCACATCCCCCGCACTAAGTTTTTAATCTGTTGGTGCATTTTAACCAGACTTGGCGGTGGTGTCAGAAGTATTCTGTATTTGCAGGTTCCATGAAATTAGGCAGCCTCTAAATGGTCCCACTGCAGGAGAAGTTGCAAGGCGAGCAGATCTCCTTTCTATACCCCAGGGTTTCCCTGTGCTTTTACATGGAGAGCCACATTTCCCTGTCCCTACAGTCATTTCAGAAAATGGAATTAAACTCTCACACGTGGAAAACCCACATTTATTCTTGCACATGCACGTTCCCCTTCCAGCCCCGTCTGATCATCCGCCCTATATCGCTGTCATCCCTTACCTCCAAACATCTTGCAGCATTTAATTAAGTCTGCCCAGCAGCGCAGAGCAGGCAAATGCTGTCATCTCCCATTCTCATGGGGATGCAGAGGGAACCAAGGCACAAAGTGAGCTTACCCACAGCCACACTGTAAGCTAGGGGCAAAAATACAGATCCTGCCTGTATTACCTCTTGCCCAGTCCAGCTGTGAGTCCCTCTTTCCAAGGCAGTCTGTCCTTTCCCTGCCTTGCTGTAGGAAGAGTGGCAGTGGCAGCCTGTCCACCTCTGTGGACACCTCCTGTGTCTCACCTTTGACATTGAACAACAAAGTCTTACTTTTTCTAGAAAATCTTTGTATTTTCTAGAATTTGCTTAAACTGAGCAGCATCATTAGCTGGTATCTCCGTGTCAGTGCCTGGCTAGTTGCATAGCGCATTCGAGTGTTCGGTCTACTGTTCTTGCTTTGCCTTATAGCTAAATAATCGGTTTTATGGGAGAAGAAGAAAGGACAACACAACAATTACTTCAAAGAAGTGGACTGAAGTTGTTAACTAACTACTTTCTCGTGGTAACAGGGTTTTCTGGTCTGAGCAGTGCCCTAGTCCCAGAGCCAAGCTGAGCTTCATCTGCTTCCCAGCCTTCGTGCAGTACGGAGTACCCAAAGCTCTCATGACTAGGAACAACAACAAGGATGGTGATAATGAATATTCAGACATCCCACAAACCACTCTCAGCATCTGCCATCCTATCTGCATTAGCATCAGACTGCACAGATAATGATCAAAGCAGCATTTTCCTGCCAGAGGCCCCCCTGAACCAGCCTTATTAGTATGAATCGATGCTGATTAATGTGCTTCCCTAATGCAATTGTATCTACCCCTACTGCCCATGATTTAATATAAAACACCTCCCCCTTTGCGTGCCTTCCTACCAATAGCACATGCAGGATGCAAACCTTGACTGAAGGCACTGGGAAAATCAGCGGTCCGAGTTTTGCGAGAAAGAGACCGAAAATCTCCTAAAATGCAGTACGCAGAAGGAGGGAATGAGCCTTTAGAGACTGTAACAGCCAACTGCCTTTCCGTGCTGGGATGGTAGATCTGGATCCAGGCATCCTATGAAAAGATAGCAGCAGCTTTGCTGTTCTATGGCAATTCTGCTTATGCAGCGTATAAAATAGCCTTCCTAACTGAAACAGGCTCTTTGCTTGCTGCGGACAGACTGCTGGACTTCAGCTGTGATGGAAGGTGTTGCATGTTTTAGTTTAGTGTCACTTCCTTTTTAAAGTTGCCTGTAAAAATGAGAAAATGCTGCATTTTGCTTTACGCTTCTGCGTAGCATTGACAGTAGCTTTATCTCTGTGGGTTTTCAGCGTAGATGACACGGTCCTAATGCGCTGTGTCCGTGCTCCCACACAGCAAGACACTGGGGAAATCACCACTAAGCGGGCGACAGTGTTTCAATTAGGGACGGGTGAGGTCCTTCTGCCCGATTTCACATCCTCTCCAAACCCTTGGTGACTGTGGCTAGTTTGAGGCCTACTGCTAGCGGCCTTGGGAGAAGAGCAGCCGTCAGGTCAAACCTCATTCAACAAAATCACACGTGCCCAAAGGAACTGTCTGCCTGAGGGACAAAGAACAAACCAGCCATCCAAAAAAAAAGTGTAGGAGAAAAGGAACACTGAAAGAGAAGACTACACAGAAAATTCCCATGCTCCGCATCAGCTGCTTTTCTAAGGAAAAGAGTGATATCCTTCATGTAGAGAATGTGCCTCCCTTGGGCTAGTCTAGCACAAAGAGCAATTGAGAGACATCATTTGGGAGAAAAGAGACTTCTGTGTTGGAATTAAGCAGCTGACAAAATCCCAACAACTTTACAGATTCTGGAAGTCAATTTAAGGAGCCCACAAAATGAGATTTTACCCCTGTGGGTTTCAGTAAAATGATCTGTTCTGGAGCGGGTGTGTGCTCAGAGTCCAGCTCTTAGCTGCTGGAACTGGCTGTGGCTCCACTGACTCGCCATAGCTAGGTTGACTTTGACACATCTTAAAAAAGGCATGAGCCCAATTTTTAAGAGACTGGTTCTGCCAACAGGGCCAGATACTAAAAACAAACAACCCTCCAACATCTAGCCAGCCTCCATCTGCACTGCTGAAGCACATGAGGTTTTCCCCTTCTTCTAAGCCAACAGTACTGGGAGCAAAAGCTAGCCCCAGAGAGAGTTTGGAGCTCAAACCACACATGGCTGGATTTCTGCAAGCCTTCAGCTCCCTCCTACAGCGTAGTGCCATTTTTTTTTGGCCATGAGGTGCAGCCCTATGCACCCTTGCAGTCTTCCCATGTCTCTGAACTTTCCACTTAAACTTTTACTTAACTACTGCTACTGGACCTTGTCTCATTTCCAGTTTCTTTTGTGAATAATGACTTCTTCAGCATTGTGACCATCTGCAAGACTCTCCTCGGACACCCATCATGCATGAAGAATGCTGCTGATGATTTTCTCCCATGCTACAAGTGTATTTTGTAAGTGCTTTGGCAATATCCAGCAGAAATGGAGAAAAATAAATCATTTTCCGCTTCCCATATATAAAGTTGAACAAAGATAAGCCTTCAAATTCTTACCAGTCTCCTACAAACCAAAGGGGAATTTGTTCCTCACCCCACAGCAGATAAACTAGAAATTGCAGGCTTCACATACAAACAATATTTTAGCTCCTTTATAAAAGTGGGGACGGGGAAGCCATGGTACAGGCTGCTTGCTCTGGGCGCGGATTCTCTGTCACAGGAAACCTTCCAGGAAAGGTTGCCCACAAACCTCTGTCAGATGTGACACAGGTATGTCTGAGTCTGCCTTGGGGAAGTGGCATGGATTAAATGACCTCTCAAGGTCCTTCCATGCCAGTTTCTCCATGATTCTTAGAGACAAGATCCCAGCCTTGATGGATCTCTGGCCTGACCTACAGTGACAGTTCTTAGAGGCGTCTGAATACATACATTGCATGGATTGCTCTCCCACTCCAGCCCCTGTAGACGGCTGCAGTGGCATTTAGGGCTGAGTAACTCCTTAGCAAAGGGCAGAGCCACTGCCCGGGGCATAGCATGGGGCAGGGATTTGCAGTCTAGATCAGAGTGTAGTGATCAGGCAGGGCAGGAGGACAGCCAGGGATAACCACCATCACGAACAAAGTATTTTTGAAAAATGCATATTTTCCCTGCTCATCTGTGCAAGCAAAGACAGTGAGACATCCTTAGTGGAAGCATGGCAGCATAATTTCTAGTTTTTGGGGCTGTCTTCCCCCTGAGCTGTTTTGAAGGTTGAGGACAAGCCAGGACAGTGTCTCCAACCCATGCTAACCTGCCCTTGCTCCGCAGGCTGGTGCGAGGGGAGGGGATGCTGCACTTGCTGCAGGCCATGGGACAGGCACAACTCATTTTTCTTCCCCGCACACAGATGATGTCTCGCACGTCGCTATTACTCTGCAAGTGCTTTTGGCTCTCTGCCCATGGGAGAACACCACCGGCACACATGTGGTTTCTCTGCTTCCCCCATCCCCCAGCCATCACGTGTGTGTATCCGTGTGCATGTTGCCGTAGGCTATTCACCAGTACCTTCCTACCTACTAGTCTGCTCAGTTGCATTTGCAAGTGTCTTTCTGAAACACAACAGGACTAAATAATTACGTAAATGTGCACAAATCTATCAGAGTTTTGCAGCCTCTTTAGGTTTTAGCGCAAATCTCATGACACTTGCTGGCTTATTCCCCGTCATTCCAAAGCGCTTGCTGCTTTAATAGGAGGCTCATATGAGCACCCCAGCTCTTCATGTTAAAATGAAAAAAGGAAAGTGTGGTTTTTGGATATCACAGCTAGCAAGAAGAGCTTGAAACGGGCAACAACAAAGGCTTCAAAATCTAGAAGGCAAATGAAAATCCGAATTCTGCCTATTCCTTTTTTAATTGGAAGATTTTTAAACCAAGATCACAGTTCTGGGGGCAAGTCCAGTTCACACACGGAGATAATCTGCAAAGGTCTGTGGTAGGCGGCACACAGCTAAGTCTCATGCCCAGCACTGTGAGAACTGCTGTCTTGACGTGTGTCTTGGCACCTTTATGTCTGTTCTTGTCCATGTGAACCTCTAAGCTATTGTACCATGCATGAGCTTGGTACATAAGCCCAGTGTGACCATAGGTACATGGATTTGATAAACATTCTTGTGAACCTGCCTAGCACCTTATCTGTCTCCACAGATGAAGTACACCCAGACCCTTGGTCCCTTTTTATATCCACCTATGTTGGGCACATCTCCATCGCACTGCAGTGCCTTCATCTCACTAACATTACATTACAGAGCATTACATCTGAGCCTCTGAAGTGATTCGCATTGCCAGCTGAGGACCATGGAGAACCAAAGAAGCATTTCTAGGCAGAATGGGGACAATGATGTGCCTCCCATTGACTACGAGCCTTGAACCAGCTGAGTTCCCATCACCTAACGAATCAGCCAAGCTACAGGTGCTGTAGGAAACCAACGTACCTGTATATTTTATATCTGGTTGTAAATCCTTGACGATGTCTTTCCACAAAGGATAAGTAGCTCCGCGAGTGGTGGAAAGGCCCCCTGTCTGAAATAAGCCAATCAAATTCCTTGGAGACATGTTGGTTGGTAGCAGCTGGGTCCTGGTGGGAGGGCTGTACTAGTATATGGTCCCATATAAACAGGAGGTAGAGGAACTCAACAAGCCTCCAGTTCATGCTTTTCTGTCTGCCTTTTTCCTCTCATTCTTGCTCCATTCTGTGGAGTCCTGTTGAAAAAGAAGGGAAGAGGGGGAAGGAAAGAGAGAGAGAAATGGAGGGGAGGAGAGGGAGGGGGGAGAGAAAGAGAGAGTTTTAAAATGGGAATTGCTTTGATCCTTTTGACAACTGTCTCTCAGGGTGAAAATAGACATGAAAAATCAAGTTTTCAAAGACTTTAGTCTGCCTGTGTCAGAACTTAAAGCATTTGGCAGTGTTTTATTCATGTACCTAAGTGGTGCCTTTAACCTCCCAAGCATATATCACCTTTGAAATAACCAGGTCCTGACCTGAGACATCCTCGCCCCAGCTTCTCCATCCTTTCCATCGTGAAGTCCTCCGCAAGTGCCGCAAAGGCAAGTGAAGGCTGGGCGCAGAAGGTGGCTGCACCCTAGGCTACAACCACCCCTTTATCATCCCTTTAATGCTGTGCCAGAGAAACGTGTCTTCTGCTTTCATGTCTCTCTGATGATCTGTAATCCATACCCTGTGCAACCTGAGCAACCTATAGAGACCCGGCTCTTACTTTAAAGTGTTGCCAAAAAAAGAAATAAAACAAAATAATTACCCAGGCTTCAGCAACAAGCACATGCGGACACACAGACACACTCGCAGCTGTGAAATCCTGCCAAACTTTGAGAGATAAAAATCACCTCAACCTGCTTTTCTGCCCGGCTGTTTGGGGGGGATGTGTCTGGTGGAGGGGGAGAGGGTCTGCTCCTGTTTCGATTACAGTGGGACCTCTGGGCTCTTCCCAAGATCAAGGCTCTGCGGGACGACATGCTGAACGTGCATATTCAGTGTGGGAGATTTGCTAGGGAGCTTACGGGGATGCTTCACACTACCCGGCGCAGGGCACGCTGTCGCTCGTGTGATGGGAGAGTGACCGTCCCACTGCACCCCCCCGCCAAACGATGGCTGCAGACAGCTCTGCTACGAACCAGCTCCTCTCCCCAGTGCGTCTAACGGCTAAACAGATCAGACGTGATGAGTGGAAAGGGAAACAGAGGGGTGAAATGCCTTGCCAAAGGTTACGCGGCAAGCCACGGATACAGCTGGAAGAGAGCCCTCGTCTCCTGACTCCCGTTCCCAGCGTTTCAGCCATTAGATCATCCGCCTCCGCAGTCATGCTGTTGGCGCGATGCCCCGCTCTGAACGAAGAAGCCGCGTGCTCCGTCAGTGGAAGGTGAGCGGCTTGCTTAGCTGGCACCCCGCACCTGGCGTAGATCCCCCCTACTTCTGCTTCCTAACCACGATGACGCGGCAGCCCACCGTGTTGGGGTGTGCTTCCCATCGCTGGGAGCTGCTGATGCTGCTCCGAAAAAGTACTCTCCGTACGCAGGACGTGTTCCTCCTCCTGTCCATCTGGCTGCCTTGCTGGGTTTTGTGGGGGATGTGCCAACGCAGTGGGCATGCCCGGGCAGGCAGAGCCTGTATCCCCCGCCCTGAGAGCACAAACCTTGCCAAAAGTTGTCCTGAGGAGAAGCGGTACCCACCTATGTCCGCAAAATACAGTGCAGTGAGACTGCAGCTACTCTCTACAGCAGGAGGATTTAGGCTGTGCAGAGCTCTGCTACAGTGAGGTTTGGTGTCAGGCTGATTTGTACACCTCCAGAAACCTGGTTTTGAGTCTGAGTCCACCATAAGCACTCTGAAAGTCTGCGATTCCCAGAGAGAAAAGGTTTTGCTAAGAGCGTAGGAGAGGCCAAACCCAGGGATGCCAGGCGCATCTGCACCACTGCGAGACTTTGGCCGGTGTGAGCAGCACAGAGCAGAGGGTGTTTGTGGCCAGTCTGGCCATCTCCTCAGCTCCAGGAGCTTTCACTGGGAGCACAGCAAAGCTGCAGCCCATGGCAGTCAGCACGCGCGTCTTCTGCGCGGGCGGACTGAACCCAGGAGTGCGACGGGGAGCACAAGTGCCGAGTGCGTGTGCACGCCAGCGCGTGTGGGAGTCCGCACGTGTGCACAGCATGTGTTCATGGAGCTACAATGAGCTCAGCAGCACTTGAGAAAACAGAGTTGTGTAAGTCTGGTTAAAAATGACAGTCAGCTGTTGCAATACATGAAGAAATGAAAAAAATTAAGTATGGAAAAGTCAACAAATGTTTGCTTTCTCTGCTGGGCACATATAAACTTCTTTCCAACTGCAGACAGAACATAACTGTTATTAAACCTCATGGTACCTGTAGCTCCTAACTGAGGAGGTTGTTCCTGCTCTGGAGGCAGGTGTTTAATATCAGCCTTTACCACCAACTCCTGCTTCACCCGTAAATGTGGCAGCTCTCAGTGCTTCAGTCCCTTGCCTCTCAGCAAGGAGTGTTTCTACTTTACCTCACAAAACTGGGGTTGGAGAGTTTCTAGCCCCACATTGAGGGGAATACAGTGTATTCCAAGTGAGCTACAGTACAGCTCTGCTTCCAGTCACAGTGGTCGTGAAACCAAGGTGATTACTGGGAAATGCTCCCAGCTACATCCCACCCTCAGCATTTCCAAATTCCAGTTCAGGAGTTTGTTTCTCCCGCTTCTCCATCCAGGCTGCCTCTCTGCCTTGCTGCTCCGTGCAGACCCACTCTGTCCCATCACAGTAAGCAGCTGCAGACTCAGCACAGTTGCCATGAGACAGGTATGCAGATTTGCTCAGTTGTTCTGTACACATTGTCCAAACCTGCGTGGTTGTCTGTTCATTAAACTCCTCCATAACTACTTCCTTCATCAGCCAGCCTGGATCAGTTTTCCTTTAAACATTTCACCTCCTATTGAATTTCTATTGCAAAGAGAGAAAGGGAGTTTTTACACACCAAAGTGGAATGATAGCTCACCTCCAGCTCCCAGCACAGTGCAAGCGCAAACTTAAATCTGAGAAGAACCAAAAGAAATGGTTTCGGAGAAATCCCAGTGTGTCTTCCCACATGTGAGCATCATACATTGGGGAAATATCAGCTTATAAAAGAGAGGAGATATTCACTAATTCCCCCCACGCACCTCTTCATCCTCCCTTCCTTTCCTTTTAGGTTAGAGTCAGGATAGTTAGAGTTGTGATGGATCCTAACCTAGGGTTAAGCCACGAGGAGAAAGTGTCTTGAGATCACTAGAAGATCTGGACACATCTCCAGTCTGGTACCTGGCTTTGAGTATCAGTGCTGAGAGCAGGGGATGGTGCCTGCGGCAATGGAGGATGGTAGAGCACAATTGGGTCTAGACAACTATCACACCATCAACTTTAATTTTTTAGTAGTATCTTTTTCCCCCCTGTAGCTGCTGTAGAGATGTTGTTTCGCATTAAAGATTAATACACACCACGGGGCTGGTCCCCATGGAGGCTATAAAGCTCAGTAGAGTGGGATTATTTTGTGTCTAAGGCAATATTAAGAGATGCATTCAGTCTAACTCCTAAAAAGCTTGAATCTGAAATTAATTTATTAGGTGTTTGGATTGGGCTCCACTGATGTAAGAGGGATTTTGCAAGAGGGATGAAGGAAGAAGGGGCAGGGAGGCAATGTCTGCAAGTTTACAGCCCTTGGCTAGGAGACCCAGGGACAGCTAAAAGCTAAATCTGGCACAGAAGCAGTGTCTGCACTAAAGGGGAGAATTGGGGAAGTCAATTTTGATCCAGAAATCCAGCATTCTGCTCAATTCTGCCCGAGACACCCTCTACGATCTTGGGCTTTTTTTTTTTGCCTCACTTTCCAATTATCAGCATGGAGGCTCATAGTATTTGTTTGACTGCTTGGACCATGAACTTGTTGGAGAGGCCATCATCTGGGGATAGCAGCTAGCAAAACACAGTTCTGTTACCCACACGGCTCATGAGGTGTTCCTAGCCCATAAGCAATGAATGACAACCATCCCAAGGTGTCAGCAAGCTTTGTAACGCAGCAGTTAAAAAAAATCCAAGCTACAAAGCCCATTTCCAGTCAGGAGCACTACAGAGCAATGCAGTGATCTGGGTCCTTCTGAATCACACCCACAAACATGATCATGCAATAGTCACATCTGTTAATAAACACGATCGGTGGGTGAGCTAGAACGTAGGCTAGAGTACACAGTAAATAACTACTGGGAGAAGAAAATGTTAGGTGTCCCAATGCTGAGTCACATTAAAGTCAGTTTCAAACATTGTGCATCATGAAGGCACATCCATCAGTGCCAATGGAGATTTCTGTTACAGCCCCTTTTAGCTCGTTAGGAGGTTTAAGATGGCCTTAGTCTAAGCTGAGTTCAGCCCGGAACATTAAATGTTCCTTGTCTTCGGAGTCTTCAAGATTCTTGGAGGAAAAAATAGGCAAGTACTTTCTGTAAAGTGCAAGTTGTATTTGAATGTACACTTAATTTCATCGTGATTGATATCTGTGTGTTAATTATATTCTATTTTAGGCAATACCTTTGCTGTCACAAGGCAGTGCCTTTTATCCAAGGAGTTCAAATTGAATTAGAGACATTAATTAAAGCTCTCAGCACTCTAGTAAGGCAGGCAAGTGCTGTTACTCCCATTGTTTCTTGAAATAAGAAGAAAGGAATAAAGCTGTGTGTCTACTTAGCCACTTAAAAGGTAATTTTTATACAGTGGGATAGCTCAGAGTGATGGATTTTTCACAAAATTATATTGCAAGGTCTGTTTCTTACAAGGGAGGCTGTGCAGCCCCAGATCGGTGCTGTAAAGGGGGAGGAAGAACGCAGGAGCTCTGACTCTCCATCACTTGCTGCAAACATTCCACCACTCTTCTGCCTCCTGGGATTTTCTACCTTTCTTCTAACCTCTGTACCTTTCACTTATCTCTTCTATTAGACTCAAATTGATCTTGCACACATCCCTTCTGTTTTCTCATGCTTATTGTTGTAAACTATTTCCATCAGAAATGCAGACTCGGGAAAGAGAAATTACCGAACACTTTATTTGCAGTAAAGAAGTAAGTCCCCTATCTCTTTAAGCTTCACGCACCAATAATTCTTTCTTGTGTCCCACATTCGGTTCTTGGCAGGTTGAGAGAGGTTTCTGCCTGCTGCCATTTACCAGAGGGAAGAGGCTAACAATTGCTATTTGTATCTGAAACACTTCTGTTCCGCAGCAACTTCACACGCTGCTTCGGGATGCTGATAAATTAGTAAAAGGCTGAAGTGTCAAGGGAGAGATGAAACAGCTTATGTTAGTTTAGAGCTCAACCCTGTAAAGTGAGGACCGTCTGACCTCATTTCAGCACCCAGCTTAAGCATATCCTTAATTTTAAGTATGGGAGACTCTCTCCTAGATTTTATTCAGCTATCTCTGCTTTAAAGTGGCTCTACACTCACATTGCTGCTAGACAGGCAGCTACTGCCATACACCCTGGGGATTTAACTTGTGTTAAGATGCTGGGTGCAAGTGGAGCAGTAACAGTTACGTCCTGCCCCTCATTCAGAGGTGGCTCTTGAAAGTGCTGGTGGCAGTTACTGCCCGCGAAGCAGTCTTAGCCATCCTTTGGAAACGATGGCCAGTGATCCAACCAAGCTAAGGACATCTTCTGCGTGTCAGGGCCAGGGGAAAACAGAGAACATGGATGGAAAAGGATAGGGAATCCAATATGTCAGGATTTGTTAAGTCACATGAACTTTGGTGGATAAACCTGAGCCTTGGGAAAGCAAAATTTGCCCATTCCTACCCTAGATGTCTTTCTAGCTCAAACTGCAGAGGCTGGTCTCTGACTGGAGTCAGAATGGAGCTGCCATTCAGCAGTTGGCTCTGACTTTCTGGATTACTGTGGCATAACAGTACTGTGGCATGTAACATCCTTAAATCCTAAATGACTGCAAAGCTATTCCTTCATGAAAGTGAGATCTCTCCATTTCAGGCAGTGATGGGTGAATCCCTCCCCAAACCTTGACAATTCTGCACTAGTCAGTATCTAAGTTTTCACTTATTGTTTAACCATTTCAGTTTAAAATGTGCACGAGTGGTGAGAATATTCCATCAGCTGAAACTGTTTTGGGTGAGGAAAGGCAAGGAGGGATGATGAGAAATACCTCTCCAAAAATACGAACACAGTCCACAAATTCATTTCACTTTTGCCAAATTGTTCATGCTGAAAAAAATAATGATTAGGAGATGTCAGTGTTTAGGTTGTGGAAACATTTCCAGATCTCCACTTGAAACTACTAGAGCTTTCCCCTTTTCTCCTTTTGATTTGTCTTTCCAGTCTCTTGAGAGAGAACAGTGATAAAAATATTTGACCCTAAATGACTTAGAGGAGAAAAGGTTTTTTCTCTTCAGTTTGTCAACACTTTGCTTACAACTTGTCAGAATATTCAGTGAACCAAAACCACCCTGCAAATCCTTCGTTATTAATGCAGTTCAACTAGCAGCCTAAAGGGAGCAGGTTTTGTGCAGAAACTCTAATTACTCCCTGACTACAGCGAGGTGAGAATCACGCTGGTAACAACTAGGTACCCGTTTTCAGCTTGCTTTTTCCCACACTTCAGCTAATTATAAACTCCCGGTAGTGTTAGGATGAGGATGAGAGGCAGCTTGAAAGTGAAGAACTGTGGCAGGCATGCAACCTCCATCGAGTCAGATGATGCTGGCCAGAGGGAATTAAATGCCATTAGTCTTCGTCAAATTGACTAGCCATGGGGCCAAAGCCACCGCTCTGAAATCCAAGATCCACTGACGCTTGGTTCCGGGCTCTACTTAGAAAGCAGCTCCATCTAACAGTGCTCAGTAGATTGGGAACGGAATTAAAAGGATCTTCTGCATGTGCACACAGATACATAGAGAAGACTCACATTTTGAAGACGGTCCTGCCGAATATGAGACCGGAATGGTACCGTGCTAGGTGCTGTACAAACAGAAACCAGAAAGGCGGTCCATGCCCCAAAAAGCTTACAATCTAATTAGAAGACCAAGGACACCAGATGGCCAGGGACAGATGGGGGAACGCAAGGGAACAGTGAGATAATACCGCTCAGCGGGCTGCGGAGCAGTGGTGTCAGCACACCAGCAGCCCTACTGTTGGCAAGATTTTGATAGCTATTGTCATAAATGAGAGTTATAAATAGGGAGGCTGGATAATGAGCTAGCTTTGTAGATGTTTGTGAGGAACTCCTCTCATTTGTGAAGTGGCAGAGATAGAATGAATATAGATTATAATAATAATGATAAATTGCACTTTTCTGAGCTGCTTATTAAAAAAAAAATATCGTGGGTGGTGAGCAGTGATTTCTATTAAACACTGCCCTGAACTTGAAATTATTCCTACTGTTATTAAATTATTGCCCAAGCTAGTCCACTTCCCCATAATTTCATTCCAAGTTACACTAAAATGTAGCTGTCTTCCGTCTTCCTCAGTATTTATACACCTCATATCAAAGTCCAGTAATCTCATAAGTGTTAATAGGTTTTTATCCTTGCAGTAGCTTTAGGAGATCGGGAAATGCTACAATGGAAATTGAGACACCAGGTAGATTAATGGCTTGTTCCAGATCATTTTATAACTGCTCCAGGAATCCAACCCAAATCTCTTAAGTCTCAGCTCAATGCTACATCTCCTTGCAGTACCCTTCCTACGCACCTTCATGCTACTATTCCAGAATTAGCCAAGACTTGCCACAGAGCTGCTTCGAATTTTTTTGGATTGCTCATTTTATGTCAGAAAAATGCCAATTCATCAGAAGCAAAACACTTTGTAGAAATTTGTTGATTTAAGGGAAAAAAAGGCATTTTGATAAAGTCAGCTTTTCTTTGGAACAGAATGTGTCGAGTGCTCTATTTGGAAAGGATTGGTTCAAGATTGTGTTTTGTTTTTCATTACATGTTGAGTAATATACATTAAAAATCAAAATGAAGTGTTTTCTTAAACAGTATGTTTTGACTGAGCCAAAATAGATTTTGTAATTTATGCATAAAAGGAAACATCCCAACTCATTTAATACTTTTCTTGCATTTTGGAACAAGAAACACCTGCAAACCATACACAATAAACTGGGCAAAAATCATACTCTTCCCTACATTTTTTACTGTAAATTTGAGACAGAAAATAGTCTGAAAACTGAGTTCAAAGAGGCCTGTGCCAGAGTCCAGAAACCCTGGATTTTGTACCATGCCTGTCCCATTCTGTGTGCCAGTCTTGCCTTTCCAATATATTCCATTGCAACCATTTGGACCTGGAAGCAGAGAGTTTGAAGGAAAAAAAACAATCAATGCCAAAACTGCCCTGAAAAGCAATAACGTAATGTTCAATCCAAAAGGTCAACTGTTATCCCAAACCTGACGTTCTTCGCAATATTTTTGTTGTTCTGAAGTTCATTTCTGGGCAGGGACTTTACCACCACAGCCCAATGGAGAGGTCCTGCTCCATAGGGTTTGGGAAATGCAATCTAACACTGCTTATTTTGGTATGCTGGGAAGCTGAGGTTCCCCAACGATCCTTGTAAATAGATGATCTATCGCCTGTTTTTCTTGTCCCGCAGAAAGAAGCTTAGCTCTTGACTTGGGTCTTTTGTGTTTCTCAACACTTACTGGAGGAGAAGGGGTTAAAATCCACCATTGCTTCTCCTGGTACAGCTCCTGCTGCTGGGATGATGAGGGCCCTGCCTGCCAGGATGAAAAGCACCATTTAACGAGCGCTGAAGCGGGCACCAGGTTCTGCCACCATTCAGGATGGATAAAGCCAAGGGAACCAGGGGCAGCTGAAGAGCAGAGGGAAAAGGCACCCCAAGTCGTTGGAAGCTGCTAATTCTGGCCTCGGGCAGATCCTCTCTTATCACACTGAGTGGATGATGAATGTGCTGTGGCTATAAAAATCTCCCTGTGCACAGGCTCCCGCAGCCACTGCCTCAGACCTTTGTGCAACAGTCCTGCCAGGCCACTCCAGAGAAAGGTGAGACCTCATAAGGACAGCATGGCTCCGACTTCAGCCAAGGAATGGGGCTGTAACCAGAACTGGAGTGAGGACAACTAGTCAGTGATGGGGACTTGATACCCCTTTGCAGCTACCTGATGGATGCTGCCCAGTGACTGAAAGGTGTGTTAAACAACTGGTGGAAGTATTCAGGACAGATTCCCTAAGTGCATAGGACACTGAGGCTGAAAACATTCAAGTTCAGCTCCTTCTACTGCCCAGTCTCCCCACGTAGAGGAAGTTATATGCACATTAATACACAGAAGCTTAAATTCAGGCTAGACATGTGAGCTAGAACATGTAACAGCCCGAAATCACACCATTTTATTGGCAGCTTCTGAAACAGAAGCCAGAAATATTGAGAGTAGGTCTCCTGCCCTAGGCATGCATCTATGCAGGTTCTGCAGTGGCAGGTTCTGCTGGAAGGTCTATTGAAGTCAATGAGCCTTGGGTCAGATCTCATTGCAAAAAGATAATCAAATATCATATTAACTCTTAATTCAGAACAGCATATTAAATTAGAAGCTCAAATTAACCTGAAACAGCATTTATATAATGAGAAGATTTAAAATCTGAATATCATGAAGGTAGGAGAACTCCTAGCCAAAGTTGTTCTCCCCAGCCTTGAACCCCGGAGCCAGCCTACCAGCACTGTGTTTCAGCCTAGTCCCTAAACCCAGGATTTCCACTGAGACAGGAGGGTGTGTGGAAAATAAAGCCACACTCATACTCACCAGTATTAATCTGTCAAACACAGAGGGCTGTTAGGAGCTAGACCCCAACCAATGCCAAAAACTGAAAAATCTCAGAGGTTATTGAGAACCTGCACTGGCACCTCACCATCACAAACAGCCTCGTTCATCAGCACACCAACCCTGCAACACAGGTTTGCTAAAAAACTGAAGGAACTCAGTCCTTGCTGGGATTAAAGTCTGAAACCACTCAAGTTTGAGCATCTCAAACATTAAAGCAGCTTGGTACTCAAGTTTAAGGCCACCTCTAGCTGTGAGTTTTATTTATTTCCTTCTCCGAGACTGTTCTGCTCTGTGCTAAATTCATCTTCTGACCACCTGGAGCGTTTGAGAGTCTTGGCTGTGATGCTTGTCTGTTTAGATCGACTGTAAGTAGAGCTGGTCAAAAAATTTTGACAGAACAGTTTTTCGCAGAAAAACACAGTTCTCTTGAAATCAAAAAGTTGCATGGGAACATGTCAATTTTGACAAACTTTTTTACATTTAAAGTGTCAAAACAAATCATTTTGATTTTCTCCCTTCATTTCAGTTATACCGAAATGTTTCATTTTGAGGAGATAAACACATTATTTTTCAGTTGTTTCAGTTAATTTGTTTTGACATTTTTACATGTTCTGTATTGTATTGATATATGTTTAAAAGACTATATATTGCATAAAATATTTAATAGCTGTTTATTTGTTATATGTGTTATTATTATACAATGATAAATACTTCCCATAGCTTTTTAGTGCTTCAGCACAAGAGAACGAGAAGATACCGATGGTCTCAAATTATTATTGCCTTTGAATTTTCAGACCATAAGAGCTTTGTGGGAGCATAGTTGTCCTTCAACCTAGAGCTTAAAAAAAAAAAAAAAAGGACCACAAATCAAAAGACAAGAATTTCCCAAGGAATTAGCATGTCCATTTTCCAAGCAGCTCTGTCAGCTCAACGACAGCACAGCACAGCTCCAGTCCCCTCTGTACATCAGAAAACCAACTTCTCTACTTGTTAAAGGAGGAAAAAAAAATCAAAGAAAAGGAAAATGCATGTTTTCCCAAGGTGGAATTTGTGCATAATGTTTTCATGAGCATCAAGGATTTTAAAAGTCTGAATACCATTGACCTCCTGGGGCCTTTGGCTTCTAAACCACTTATGTACTTTTAAAAGATATATTCCACCTCATTCTTGGAACTCTACCTGAATTCTTTTCTTTTCCTTCTTTTAAATCATGTTTTTGCTCCTCTGCGCATAGCAGAGGGGAATTGCTGCCCGTGAATTTGCACCATCAAGCCTGAGTTAGGGGTGGCAAAAATGGGTTGAAAAAGAGGGCAAGGCGAGCGGCAAAAGGGAAGGAGCGAACGGCAGCGCGGAGCGGAGCCTGTAACGAGGCGACGCTATTGATTCTTCATTTCATGGATGAAAATGTCCCCAATGGCCCCTGCGCATTCGCCGCAGTTCGATAAGAGATTGAGGGCAGCGGGTCTCGGCACCGAGGTCTGCGCACCGTGGAGCTGCCAGCGCCCGTTCGTGGGGCTGAACGGCGAGAGGAGGGAGCGTCCATGTTAAACGCGCGCGCAGAGAACAATCCAAAGGCAGGGCCGCGATACAAGGCTGCGCACGATGGTGGATGGAGCGGGAGGCAGAGCGTGGCTCGGCACAACCACCCTCATTTCCCTTCTCCCTTTCATCAGGCTTAAAGAAAAAAAAGTTGAAATGGGCAGCAAGGGCTGCTCCTTCCCCCGTAAGGCAGCCAGCACCCCTCGAGGAGAGGAGTTCGTCCCCCCGCCACGTGGAATTCGCAGGGGTGCGATGGGAATAAAAAAGAGAAGCATCTCCAACCTTTGGAGGTTTTATTTAAAGTAGCGAGGGGCTGTTCTCTCCGCTTTTCCTCTTAAAGAGACACATCTCTACCGGCAGGCACCACAGTTTGAAATGTGAATGCCCCCGCACAGCTGCACCTCTGCACGCCGATCCGCCGCGTTATCTACCGTTGCTCCAGCTGGCCTGTCGCTCCGGATTACAGCTTTTTGCTAACAGCAAGCACTGCTCTAGTCTGAGACTCCCGTTAACAGCTGACGCTTCCACCTCCCCGCCCCACAAACGGCTCCATCCCAGCCGATGTACGCAGGGCCTCATCTCCAGAGTGGGAAAGGAGCAAAGTGCCTCAATTTGCTTCTGTGTTAGGCAACAAGCTGAAGGCAGAAAAAGATGTTTGAGGGTGATAAATTCTGAAAACTGTGGATTATTTACTCGAAAGCTGATCTTATCCCTTGTCATCAGCACATCCATAATATCGTAGCCCCATCCCTCTGACAGCAATAGTACAACTGAGCCCTGAATTACCCCCTGGAAGAGTCCTTGAAGGAAATGCTTCATTACTCCAAGCCACACTGTGGAGTCTCTTTGGAAAGCAGGAATGCTCCTGCAGGGAGAGCTTGCCCATCCATGCCAGACACTGCAAATCATTAGCCCTTCATTGCCAGAGGATTTGAAGGCTGCTGACAGATCAAAAAGAATTGGCGTGGACACTTGACCTTTCTCCATCGCCAAGAGGAAATCATTGACCAGGAAGAAGAGCACATGCTCTACTAGGCTCTACAAAGGGAGGGAAGAGAGGAAGGAAGAATTCAGAGCTATTTGTAAAACAAACACTGCTGCTTCAGCACAACCTGTGCAGTTGGCCAGCGTTGCCATCGCTGGCGGGCATGCTGAAGGGGTGAACTCCAGTTTGGCACATGCCAGGTGCCATCGCAACTCCTCCTGCTCTAAAGGGGACATTCAGAACCAGGCTCTGCCCAGAAGGCTTTCTGGTGGATGCTGAAAGATTCGCACCTTTACAGGCTGGGAGCAGGACTGGACACGCTAAACTCTAGTTTAGAGTTTTATCAGCACAGGATCCTGCCAAAGGGAGAGAGCAGTCCCCTCCACCTCAGCACATCACTGACTTCTGCTAGCTTTTCCCCATGCTTGATAGATCCCACACGCCTCTGTGGTCTCCCAAAGTTACTCTGTCAGAGCAATCCAGAGCAGGTGTCACATTTGTTTCTTCAACATCCTGACTCCCAGAAAGACCCTGTGCAATCGGCTGGCTGAATCCACATCTAAGAAGCACCTCCATCACTGGTCATGATTAATTAATTCTGCTTCGACATTCCCCAGGGCACGTAGCAGCTAGTCAGAGCTGCTGGAGAAAGAGACACTGCTGTGGAAAAGGAATAAACAGATTTTCCTCAACTACAGCCACAGAATTGGATGACAAATAATTTTCAGTGAGTGGTAAATCAAATGCAGAACAGGAATACAACTAGGTGGCTTATTCTTGTGAAATGAAAGGTGTTTGGAAGAAGTTTCCAAAGAAAGAAGGGTATTTGGAGTCTACTGTGCTCATGAAGACATAGCCTGAAGTTATCTATCACGGCTAATGTGACTGTTTACAATGACAGACAGCTATTCTTGGATATTTTATTCTTGGTATAATACTCTTGGACCAAAGCAGTTCAAGGAAGCTTCCTCCTAATTTACATTGTTTTCTCCCTCCTCCTGCCTGGATTGTAGGCTAGACAACATTTTTGTTCCCACAGCATCAACACTGTTTCCCCCCCACCAGCTGTTGTGTGCTTGGCCTGAATTCCTTACGGAACTACAGGTATCAGCCCAAAGCAGGGATTCTTCAGCCGCTTCTCCTATCTGACCCTTAAATGCCTCTCCTCCCTAAATCCATATGCTCTGGCCAGATTTGTCCATTAACCACACAACAGAGGCTCCAGTGACGAAAATAGCATTCTGCAGGACTTGAGGAAGTCGGCAGGAGTTCCCGCAGCATCCCGGATGCACGTACCAACCCCGTGATGTGCGCTGTACCAAGCAGATGGTGGTCTAATCCCTGCCAGCATGCAATGCCCGGTGCGCAGAGAGCACCCCTAACCCCTGTCCGATTGAATATTCATATTCACATCTGATCACTACAAGTCCCTGTGCACAAACTCATCCAGATGGATCAAGCGTGAGACACCCAGGTTTGAGGTCCTATCACAGCAAAGAAGAGAAATCTGCTGGTTCCTCCTTGCCCACACATCTCCCAGCCCTGCAAGTCTTTGCTCTCCTTTGGGCCCCTGCATCCCTGAGGATACAGGTCCCACCTTTCAGGTACCCTTACGCTCTCCTCCTTAGATGTTTGGTATGGACTCTGCTCCCACTGCAGTGAGGGTTCCCAAGCTTGCAGGTGGGTCCTCTGCCTCCCTGCACACCTTCATCTGGGGTCTGAAACCATTTCAGCTTCCTTCCTTCTTTGCTACCCTTCTCCTTCACCCACCTTGCTCCTTTACCCATCGCAGCAGGCACAGCCGAGACAGGTTATTAACACTCGCCACTTCGTTAGTAATCTTCTTCAGGAGGAGCAGAGGAGGAGAAAAGAGGAAAGCGTGCAAGAGTGGAGAGCAAGGCAAGGCAAGTTAAAGGAAGAGTAACAAAGAATTGAAGGTGTGAATGAGAAAGTGCAAGAGCAGAAGCAGCATGAGAAAAATCTACTGGGTGAGAAAGAGATTTATAATTAATTCGCAGTCTAGTGAGAGGGCAGGGGAATGGGAGTCAAGACTGTAGGCTTCCCCATCTGCTTCTGATTTACTCCAGACAAATCTTTTTGTTTCCTCCTTTTATCTCCCACTGCTCTGTACCCTTGGAGTATATGTTGTTTGAGGTATGAATTGTCTTTAACTGTGTGTAGCATAAAGGAAACTGCAATCATAGGCACTAAAGATGCGAGACATTATTTTTAACACGTACTAAAATTAGGCACAAAAATGTGCTTGGGGATTGACTGACAACGTTTATTAATTCAGGCTGAATCCATTAGATAGTCACTGTCAAAAAATGGGATGGGAAAAATTTTAAAGAATCAAAGAACATGACTGCATTATTTCTTAACTTAAATGCTTCATATTGAAATATTTACAAAGTAGATCTAGAAGCAAATAAAGAAAAAAAATGAGAGTGAAATAATTCAGTTATGAAAAAGTTATGCATTTCTGCAAATTTTAAAGTTTTGAAATTATTTTCTCTTCTTTCCTTCTAATCCCACATATAAAAAAAATCTTTTCATTCTTCCTCCCACCACAATTATTTTTGAATGGCTAAAAGTAATCTTTTTCCTTTCATTTTGTATTTCAGAACCAAACTGACAAAAAAAAAAAAAAAATCATTATTCACCTATCCCCACTAGGAATTACAATAACTGTCTGTCAGATTTTCAAAACAACATGAGGGATCTCAGCAAGGCTGAGTTTCTGTGAGTCTCTTAAGCTGATGACTTTCCTAGTCCTTTGCACTCTTCTAGTCTAAACCTGCATTCAGCAGAAAACTTAAAATAAAATAATCAGATTTACAGAAAAATAAATTAGCAAATCCTCGTATCAAAAACAAGAGAAAAGTTCCCAGGAAATAATCTGAGACTGGATTTACTTTTTCCATTAGAAATTGCCATCTACTGCTGTTTTATTTTAAGACAGTCAGAGCATCCCTTTTTACCCTCTATGTCTCAGAATTCTGTCTTTTCATTTCCCTTGACTCTCCTTTCTTTTTTTAAGTACTGCTATCTCTAACATGTAACCAAATAAGCATGAGATCCCTGCAGAAAATTGGAACGTGTGATGTCCAAGCACATCTGACATTAAGGAGAAAAAAAAAAAAAAAGCATAGCTCCCTGCAAGCAACCATCCCCAATTCAAACCACCAAAGTGCGCTCTGAACGAGACACAGACCCACAGGGATGGGAACAGCAGGTACCGAGGATCCTGCTCCTCAGGCATCCATTCCTGTGTCCGACCTCTCCAGCACAGGACCCTGACACAGCCACTCACTGACAATCTCAGTCCCAGAGGAATTTAGGGAAGCATCACCTGCTTAGCTCCCTGCATCCAGGGGATTTAATGAAATTTAGGCACATACATAGAAGTTGGGTATCTAAATATCTCTGGGTGTTTCTACATTGTCAAAGAACTTGGCTCCTGGGTTCCTTAACCATACACACTGCATTTGTAGTTGCTTTTGGTGTCTCTTCAGGAGAAAACAAGCTTCCACTAAGAAGAAACCCAGTTCTGGGTATATTTTTCTTTATTAACATCAGTTGTGGGCAATATGAGCAAGCGCAAACCCTCTGAAGGCTTATTGATATCTGCCACAGTCCTGCGCTGTCCCAGAAGACACAGTACGCACAAACAATCTGTATGTGCATGCAATATCCATCCTGGGCACCTTACTACAAAAATACTGCTTTACGGAGCTGGAAATCAGCCCTCACATCCTTTCAAGAGCCTGGAATTTTAAAATTCCACACAAAAATAAAATCCAGAGTGTATCTCTGCTCTCCTGTTGATTTCCTTTTCCCATCTCCAGATCTTTTTTATGGAGACCTGCAGACAAGCAGTAAAGCTGCACAAGGGCAGCAGAGCCATTGTGGACTTTACTCGTCTCAAGGCTCCCTTGGAGGAGCAGCAGTGAGGAGAAAAAAAAAAAAAAAAAAAAAAAAAATGCCATGGACAGAATTTCTGTCTTCAAACTTGAAAACGAAGTAATGAGAAGCACCACAGGAGAACCCACTGGTAGGAAGGATTTATCAGCCTCTTTTTCTCTTCTTTTTAATGTAAGCAGCTTTATCATTAATTGCTGTTTTCTGCAAAAGCTGAAGGTGGTAAAAAGACTAATATGCTGCATGGAAACATCAGTTTTTATTCAGGCTTCTTAAAGCACAACGTGCGTGTGTGTGCTCGTGTGAGTGCACGTGTACATCTGCACACTTCACTGTGCACGTTGGGTAAGTAAAAGGCCCATATCTGTGTGCAAGGGAGGGAAAGATACAATTAGCATATTCTTCCCTCATATATGCCAGTAAAAGGCCAACTTCATTAGTGGTCTTAGGCAATGAAAAGAGAAATTAATTCAGGTCAGATTTCTAAACATGGAGACATTTTGCTGGGGTAGAGGGGAGATAGATGCAATCCAGTGCTGCTTTTACCCAGTATTGGAAATTTAAAGACTTGGCAGTGCTGAATATCAGTCTTTGGGGGGCTACATTTCCTGAGGACACAGATTGCTGAATCCTTTAAAAATTAAAAAAAAAAAAAAATTTAAAAAATCGAGATTTTTCCTCCTGCCAAACTTGTGGCTGAATTCCCCAAGTGGTTCACATCGACTGCGTGAGCTGGGGGGCTCAGAACCGCAGCACCAACTGTAAGAAATTCAGCTCCTAGGCACGGAAAGACACGGATTTAAAAAGCTCTTCTGGAAGATATCAGCCTAAGTGACCTGCCCAAGGTCGTATATAACACGTTAGCGACAGCACCGGGATTGAACTGTCTTGCTGCGGTGCTGCTTTATTCACACAGTGCTGTTGCATCCCAAAACAGCCGCTGCTCCCGGTCCGCTGCTCCCTTCCACTCCTTCTCGCAGTCTCCTTAGAGACACATCCGTCCTGTGCTCCGTAAACCATAATATACCCGTAGTCTTTTATTCACTGTCTGTCACCACGCGGTTTTATTACAGATGCCTGAATTATCCAGCCTACTCTACAATCTGCTTATTCCCGCCCGCCGTCCTCCCTTTCGACCCTCGCCTCACCTTCCAGCCTTGTCAGTATTTGAAGTCTTCCAGGTACTTGGGGAGCACCGAGAATTCTGATTCCCTGGGGGAAATCCAGCAGAATTTCACTGAGGCCAGTCTGCTGGTCTCTCTCTCTCTCTTTTTTAAATGCAGATGGTTGGAAATCAGAAGCTAGCACTGGTCTCTGCAGTCACATTTGAACCAATCCTTCAAGAACACTAACTCACAACTGCCATTTTAAGGCTCTGCTCTCCATTCTTGCCATCTATAAAATGTTACTCCCCCTCCCTTCTCTGTTTCTTCCATCAGAAATCAATCTTCCAATAATGCAGGTAAACTGCAATCCTACCTCCTAGTTATTGTTTTTTTTGCGTGCATCTTTCTCATGCATTTTGCAGAACGAAAGGTCCCCTGTCCATCCTTCCCCTTTCCAGCCAAGCCTATATGCAGTAATCATGGCATACACACCCCATCGGCAGATTTGCACCCGTCCATCCTATCTCACTCTAATTTGCAACCCAGGAAGGAAAGGAATCATTCGCCCCAATGTGGCAATTTGTCTCAACACTGGCACTTGCCTTGCCAGTGAACTTTGTGTTCCTCTCAGCCCCAGTCACACATCTCAGAGCTTTATTCCCTCTGGAGTACATGCTTTCCCCTGTGTTTGTACACAACAGCCTGCTCTCTTTTTGCCCAAACCCCTACCTATGGCAAAAAAATGGCTGACAGGAGAGGAAGAGTATGGAGAAAGGCAGGTTTCTCCTTCCTCCCACCAACACGGCCCAGCGATGGTGGAACACTACAGACAGGATGCAGCAGAGAGGATGGACCTGTCTTGGGGAAGCACCTGGGGACCCGCTGGAGCATGGGGCTGTGGCACTGGAGAGAAAAACATGGGGAGAGGGGATGGCACCCTAACAGGCTCCTTAATTGATCTCTCTCCACCCTGTCACTCCTACCAGGCCAGTTTGGTTAAATCTCTAGCTGCACCCAGGCTTTTTTCTCTGCTGCAGCCTTCCTGCATAAGCTTGGGCAAATTCTTTAGGGTGACATTTTACAAACACTTTGGAGGCTGATTTTTCAAGTGTTCGACATATCCTGCTGCAATATTTAAGGCCCTGTTTCCTAAAATGTTCCGTTACCTTGCCACTGCCTACTTTCAAAATCTGGCACGGCCAAGCATGAGCTCCTGTTCCTGCAAACTGAAATGTCTCTGCTGGCTCTAACAGGGTTTGGATAGATCCCTGAGCCTCGTCCTGCACTTCCTCCGGCACCGAGCAGAGGTGACTACATTCCCTGTGTCTTTCCCTCCTCCTCTGCCTGGACTGCAGGCCCTCGAGGGCAGGGAGCTGGCATCAGCACGGTACCGAGCACTGGGAGAGTCCCGGCTCATCCGCACTCTGCACCACCCTGTAGATAACGTCGGCAACAGAGGAAACCAAAATGTGCAGCACGGGGTCATTGCAGCTGCTTATAACCACCCATTTCGTGTCCTACTTCAATATCTACCGTAATCAGTGAAATTGCTTTTGTGGGAGTTGACACAAGAAGAGGAGATTGTTGGATTGATATGCTGTCTGGCATTGATGAAAACCTTTTTATAATACCTTAATCCAGCACCCACGGAAGCAATTTGCTAATCTCTCGCTGACTTAGCTTTGAGCAGGATCGACCCTACCCAGTCGTATTACCTGGCCAACCATATTACGTTTTTTCTATGCAGAGAGAAGATGTCCTTCCTGACCCCAGAAGATGGTCAGCTTTTGCTTTGAAGCAGGAGATCTGATTACCATTGTCCTAGATTGCAAAGCTGCAAATGCTATTAATTGCTACAAAGTTATGGAGCCTTTTACACTTCAAATCCACCCAGACTTTCATCTCGGCGACATCCTGCAGCAGGGAATTGTGTAGCTTCACTACAGGCTTAAGAAAGGACTATTTCCTTTTAATTTGCTTTAAAAGTTGTACCCTTTAATTTTGATGCGTCCCCTTGTTCTTGTATCATCAAAGCATTAAAATGTTTCTGATCACTTTTCATTCTAACCTTCATATACTTTTGTACTGGAACCCAAATGTCCCTTCTTACTCCTAGCCTTCCCAAAC
Source organism: Tetrax tetrax (assembly GCA_009806455.1). Classification (NCBI taxonomy): domain Eukaryota; kingdom Metazoa; phylum Chordata; class Aves; order Otidiformes; family Otididae; genus Tetrax; species Tetrax tetrax. The sequence goes on from WHYT01014340.1 coordinate 202,602, forward strand.
TAAATAAACTATTATTTCTAGGCTTTCCTCTTGTAACTTGTTAATATTTGTAAAGCAATTTAAAATATATTAATATGGTTCAATTATAATTCCACTTCTATTTTCCGTCCTTCCTTTTAATGTCTCAAGTATCCATCTAATTTGCCATCAATCTCCATTGATTCTCCCTCTGATGATATGTTGGTCTTTATAATATCCCAGGGAATATTTCTTCTGCCTTCCTGACCAGCATTTTGGAACAAAGCAGCTGAACTCCGGCAGATCGTAAACATGATTCACTCCGCACTCAGCATGTGTATGGATCTGCTGTTGCTCAGACTTGATCCTGGAAATAGGTTTCATTATGTCCATGGGACCATAATTAAAAATTTGTCTGTGCAATTCAGATTGCAGGACGAGGGCCCTTGCAGACGTGATTGCACTGGGTCAGGGACACTTGAACACACGTTGGAAAGCAAGCCTGCATTTGATGTTCCTTGAGCAATATCTAAGCACTTGATTACATTGGGTTGGAAGGGACCTTCAAAGTCCATCCAGTCCAACCCCCTGACCCGCAAGGAGCAGGGACATCTCCAACCAGATCAGGTTCATCTGAGCCCTGTCCAACCTGGCCTTGAATGTTTCCAGGGATGGGTCATCCACCACCGCTCTAGGCAACCTGAGCCAGTGTTCTACAACCCTCAGCGTAAAAAAAATTTTCCTGATATCTAATCTAAATATCCTGCAGAAGTGGGGCCCGGATATCCTTTGGATAAGGGGTATGAACTGAAGTCTGTCAAGTCACAAACAGGCAGGGATGGACAACGAGAAATGGTTACTCACTGCTTGTCCTGCAGAAAGTTGGAGACACCCAAGGAAATTGCATGGTACCACATCTAAAAATTCCCAGACAAAATACTTTTGCACACAACTCTTAACTAATTCCACTGCTGCAGATTATAATGAAAACCAAAAGCAGAGAAATAACACTTAATAAAGAAATAGCCGTACCCAGAAGAGCTAGGCTTCCTGGTGACACCATACATCGCAGTCCTGGGACAACTGCTGACTTTGCATGTTGCCAAACAGCTGAAAGATTGTCTCCAGATTGATAGCACTCATCCATCCCTTTCTGATCCTTCCGGTGTCCTACTGTTTTGGTCAGACCACTTCTCAGTTTTTTCCAGTCTTAACAAGGCCTGATGAAGCTCCATCACCAAAACGTATCACTCCTTCCTCCACCTCACTAGCAAATAGCCCAAGCACACATCCAGTTCCAATCACTGGGTTTATCATCAGCTCTTCTCCTCCAAGAAGCAAGTAAGAGGATTGACACACATGTATCTCTAACTGCACAAAAAGGATTGTATCAAAATACTTAAGGGAACTCAAATTGCCACTATTAGGTTACTGTAAGCCAGCACCATATAAATATTGTGGGAGAATCCTAACTGGTGGCTTTTCCCTGGATTAGATTTATCTCTTCTCCGGCCTAAAATACGGTACAGCAACACACCATCATTTTCAAATACTTCACAGTTCTCTTTTAGGAGAGCGGAAATGGCAGATAAACACATTATCAGCATTCCCAGGCAGAAAACAGCAAAGCCTGGAGTTGTTTTGCAGAAGCAACTCCGAATTTGGACAACATGACATAAGCAATTCTAGAAATAGCTGCTGGTCTTAAGGCTACGTTACATGTATCCTCGCTGCTTTATCTCTGTTCACAATTTCAGCACAAACCTGCTGGCTTTGTTAGTTCTTTTCTTTGCCTTTCCCAGTATTTCTCAAGCATTCTTCAGCCTCACCTAAAGCTCTCCCAGCTCCCTCAAAACACCCCTTTGATTTGGACTGCAAATCTCCCCCAGCACGGATCAGTGGAAGAAACGCCTGGAATGACTCTAGCATCCTCATCTTCTCAGCAAGGAGATGGTCTGAGCCAGGAGGGACCCAGAGCCACATATGTACCCCAGCATATGTCTGAGGGCTTCGCTTACCCGCTCACCATCTGTACCTGCTTGAAGAGCAATCACACGCTGAAAGCAGCCAGCCTGCTCCAGCACTCGTAACCTGTATTGCTGCTGTTTATTCCACCCATCCCAGAAGTCCAGCTAAAGATTCACACTTGTTCATCCTGATTCTCCTGTCTGCCCTGAATCATCAGCCTCCTCCCTAGGATCACAGTTCACTGCCTTCTCTCCTTCCTTGGTTAGCTTTAGTTTCTCTGTACTTTTCTAACTATTGCTCTGAACTACTGAGCAAATGTCTTATTTATTCTTGTGGTGCTGCTTGCACAAGGCAATGGTTTAAAGCTCGCCCTCCCCGTCTTCCAGCCTGGTTAGCAAGTCAGCATCCACAACTGCGAGGATAAATCACCGCAAAGGTCTCCAACGGTAGCAATGTATCTGACAACCTCGTACGCAGCTCCAGCAGGGCGGAGAGATGGCTAAATGTGATCAGTTGTGCCGACTCAGGACTTCTGGCCAAAACTGCATCCAAAATCATGATGGACACAGCAGAGCCTAGAGCGCAGGCCAGGCTCTAAATCACGCTCTAAATCAACCCCTAAGAGATCCCCACTCACCATGAAGCCAGTTAACTCCCCTGGCTTCGGCAGGCTGTAATGATTTACGGCAAGTGGTTCCAAGCTTTTCACAGGTACTCACTGTACAACATATTTTGGCTGTAATATGCAAAGATATAAAAGTCCAAGCTATAAGAAGACCTGTTGTAAGGCTCCAGGCTTTATCTTCTATAAACACCAGGTGAAATAGTCCACTTTCTGTCAGGATAGCCATGAGATGGGTCCCAAGCATGAAGAGACTGCAAGAACTAGAGCTGCTCTGCTGGAAACAGGGTAGTATGGGAGAATGGACAGGAGTGAGAGAGGTCCTGCTGCTCCTGTGTTCTGTTTGGATTCCCAACAAAAAGGCCTGGAGCAAATTGTTTTTTCTGGAGCTTCTCTCACGTATGAAAACCTCTCATGGCTTGGTTTGCAAGCTTTTGTGTTATTGCTTGGTACGTGTCACCCAGCTGTGGCTGGCTTTGTTGTAATTTGGGAACCTCTGGGAGGAACGATGTCACTGTGATGGCAATTCTCCACTGAACAGTGCCCACTGCTAACACACACAGAATTTGTTTGAGGGCTTGAAAGTCGTACTGGTGCCCCTGGCACCCGAGTTTCTACCTCTGCCCAGCAATTCTATCACCAATATAAACAGCGAACAAGAACAGGATGTTTCTAGCAAAGGCTAATTGCTCTGTCCTCCTCTGGAGGCCACCATTTGAAACTGGTTTAGATTATTTGCTCCAATCAGTGGCTGCTGCTCTGACTTACGGTTATTTCTACTGCCAGTGTAAGATGTGATCCATCAGCAGTGCAACAAGTGGTTTTTCTGCAACAGAAGCAGGGAATCATGTGTAGGAGAGATCAAGCCTTGGGGAGTGCTATATCAACACCTAGAGCCATGCCAACACCAGAGCCATGGGGGCATCAGTGCCAGCATGGGTACCACTCTCACCCAGCACTGAGCTTTGCGTGGGCCCGTCAGCCAACACAGCAACAGCGTTGTGTTTAGCTGAGCTCTGTCAGCTGCGGCTTGTAGGCAACAATAAAATGGATGTAGAGCACATGACTTCAGAAGAACAAATAGCAAAAAAATAAATAAGCGTCTTCCTCTCTTTCCTGTGATGCTGCTTTGCAGGTCCTGCCTCAAGGCTGAAAGAAAACAGTTCACGGAGCGGGAGGCTGCAAAGGTTTAGACGTGTTGTATCAAACTCCCCAGCCCAACCACAGTGGGAATCCTGGGCCTGAGTCTTAGCTCCTTTCCAAAATGACACGTTTATGCCCAATTTAGCCCACCTTCGCCGAGGATTTGATCCAGAATCCCTAAAGTAAATTTGAGTCCTTCAATTGTCTTCAGTTCAGTCTAAATCAGCTGCTCCTCTGATTTCTGCTCTTTCTCCTGTTCCTCCCTCCCAGTAGCCCTAGCAGTTTTTCTTCCCTGAAACGCTACAGCTCAGCCTGTCAAGCCAGTAACAGCTACCCTACACCTACACTCGAACCTTGCCGAATGTCACCTCATTTGTCTAATCCAGCTCTGCCCATGTTTGACTCTCTCCAGTCGGAAGGACCCAGTAGATACATCCAGTTTCCCTCCCCAGGCCTCTCTGCTTGATAACGTTTCCCTTTTCCACAGCAATGACAAGCCACAGGCTGCTGCAGCCCTGGCCAACCGAGCTCCAGTCCCAGCAGGTCAGCGGGATACAGCGGTGTAGAGGCACGGCAAGCAGGAAAAAACCTCCCCAGCACCCAAGAACATTCTGGGGTATCTCACACAGCTAGGAGGAGATGCTGTTCCCTGACCCAGCTCAGCACCAATGGGTAAGTCAGCATCCCGCTCCAGCAGCAGCCATCTTCCAGGCAAGAGAAAGAACCGCAGGATTAGACCGTGGTCCATGGGTCTGTTTAGATGTCAGGTATCTCTGCGCATGCATATTCTCCCTTTCTGGGTAGCTGCTCTGCATGGCCTGGAGGGAAATGGGACAAGGTCCTTACGGTTGTTAAAAAATCTCGTGATACTTTTGCAGGCGGGATGGTGTAAATCAACCCACAGGGCACGAGCTACCGAACTCCGGGTAATTTATATTCTGCCTCACCAAGTTCATCTCTGCACTTCCAACGCACGAAGTGATTTTTCACTTCCCCTGTAGTATTCGCTGGCACGGAAAAGCAGCTGGGCTCTGTCCCAGAAGTAGCTGCATTTCATCACCCGGTAAAAGATCGCTGCGTGTTTGGGGGGCTGGACCCTCAGCGCAACTCCCTTACGCACCAGCGGGCTCTCAGCCGGCGAGGATCCGGCCCGGCCCCATTCAGCTGCACCTGGGCTCCCGGGAGAAGAGAGCCCGGTTGTTATTTAGCCCTCATGTCCCCCCCTCACACCCTCCCCCGGTATTGGTAGCGCTTGGCTCCAGCGCGGCGGGGCCGGG
>WHYT01014341.1:0-10647 GCA_009806455.1 Tetrax tetrax
CTCCAGGCTGAACAGCCCCAACTCTCTCAGCTTGTCCTCATAGGAGAGGTGCTCCAGCCCTCTGATCATCTTCGTGGCCCTCCTCTGGACCCTCTCCAACTGGTCCATGTCCTTCTTATGTTGGGGGCTCCAGAGCTGGACACAGTGCTCCAGGTGGGGTCACACCAGGGCAGAGTAGAGGGGGAGAATCCCCTCCCTTGACCTGCTGGCCACGCTCCTCTTGATGCAGCCCAGGATGCGGGTGGCCTTCTGGGCCACAAGGGCGCATTGCCCACTCATGTTGAGCCTCTCGTCCACCAGCACCCCCAAGTCTTTCTCCTCAGGGCTGCTCTCAATGCATTCTCCACCCAGCCTGTATTTGTGCCTGGGATTGCCACGACCCAGGTGCAGGACCTTGCACTTGGCCTGGTTGAACTTCATGAGGTTGGCACAGGTCCACCTCTCCAGCCTGTCCAGGTCCCTCTGGATGGCATCCCTCCCTTCCAGTGTGTCGACGGCACCACATAGCTTGGTGTCATCGGCGAACTTGCTTATTGAACTTAAACTGTTTGGGGGGAAAAAAAACAAACAAAAAAAAAACCAACCCAAAACCACACTATGATTTTGAGCCCCAGAGCTGATGTTTATATTCTGTTGGGACCCAGACCGGAGTTTTCTTTTACTTTTTTTTTATTTATATCCTGGTAGAACTAGCTGGAATAGCATCCGTCTGCTAAGCTTTGTACAAATACATAGCAAGCACAGACTGATCACAAGGAACTAATTGTTTAAGGTACAAGGCAAGGAAGGGCAGGGATGGGGGAAAAATGGAGATAGACAAGTTTACAGACAGAAAGGCTAAAACACAAAGAGACTGATAGCCACATTCCAGCATTTTCCGCCCCTACCTTAAGAACTGCATAAACATGTGCTAATCCCTTAAAAATCTAACTGCAAACAACTTGTCCTGGGCCACTCGGGAAATCAGTGACAGAACACGGGACATGTGAGTGCCATGGGAAAAAAAAAACTGCCACCAAGGCCAGGGCTTTGAAAGTAACTGTGTAAATATCACAAGAGCCCTTCTCTGTCCCAAAGCATTTATACCCTGAAAAGGCAATTAACTGGAGAGCAAGGCAAGTATTCATAACACCTTCTGATAGTCTTTGGCATTGCTATGTTTGACCTCCTTTTCCAGCTACAAGCAGAAATCACGTATCAAAAATAAACTGTAGCTACATTTAACCTCAGAAAATTATTGACATACACACACACACACACACCTTACACTGTTTTCTCTCACACATATTTTCACTTATCTGGTAAAACAACTGACCAGTAGCCAAACTTAGAAGTCCGAGATCATTTATTACTTTCAAAAAACATCACTGTGATGGTGAATGCAACTTCAACTTTCAATAAGTTCAGACTACAAGCAAATTGTCCTTCTGGTTCTGCTACCATGTACCACAGGAAGTGAGGAAAAGTCTAGGGAAATTCTTATTTTTCTGGGGAGCACGTCAGTACCACATACAACATCTCCTGCCTGTGTTTTGTGACTGGAGTACAATCATTACAGGTAAAAATACACCAGGGAATTCCAAGGTGCAAAGAGCTCTCTTGCATATTTTCCAGATTAGTAGCACTTTTCTGCTCAGCCATGTTAGTATCCACCCAACAGTGCAAGCCAGGCAAGTGACTGTGGGTGGGATTCAGCTGGCAGAGCAGAAGTAGCTGTGCTCTGGCAGACACAGAGGTAACTCCAAGAGCCATTAAAAGCACCTCTTGCTCTCCACTGATGAGATAAAGAAATTAAGTTATTTATGTTAAGACAATGCGTGTATCAAGCACTTCACAACTAGAATCACACACCTCTCAGAATCCAAACGCTTCTGAGTGCTAAAAAAAAAAAAAAAAGCCGTTATCTCACTAGAGAAGCCATGCTACCTTCCCACACTCTCCTCAAAACCATGTGGAGTTTAGCTTGGAGGCTTTTAAACTTGGTTCAATTAGTGCAACCCATGCCCTGTATGTACCATCTAGCTGTAGGACTAGATGTCGGTTTGACCTATATATGGAAAGTGAGGGAACAGGTTTGAGTCTGTCTTTCCTCTTCTCACCCCTTAAGACACGTATTACAAACACTTCAATCAGAAGCTGCTTCTGCTGAGAACGGTTAGATATTTCCTTGTAAAATCTCATTAGTTTTCCAAATATAATAGTGATGTTATTAATTTCATTTGATGGCTGTATACAACTTATTGGAAGCAAATTAACAGAAAAAAAAAGAACTAGTGTCCACACTAAAGAGCAGACTCAATTTCATATGGGAAGAAGAAAGAAAAGAAAAGAAAAAAAATTTAAAAAATTTAAAAATCACTGAGCAGAAGAACAAACTGCCATTACTCATGTTTGTACCACTATAATTTCACGGAGCAACAGGTGACAATTTGTGCTGCAGGAATTAAGCCACTAGCATGAATAAATTGAGAATTCTTGTCTCTCTGCTGCGTCACACCCCTCCCACCTTTACAGAGATCTTGTTAAATTAAGGCTAGTGGATCAGAGGGAGTGAACCCATGAAAAGGTTATCATCACATCGTGGGCTTTTCTTCAGGGCTCAGAGTTGGTATTGCATGAGATCATGTATGAATAAAAATAAACCACCTAAAAGTCTTGCTAGCTGCCCCTCCCCTCCTCCCAGTTATTTCAGACAAAGTAATTTCCTTTTAATTATGCGGCTTAGTACGTGTAGAAATACAGCTTATTCTCCATGTAAACACATATCCAAAGTTTGGTCCCAATTAGATCATAAGACAAAAATTAGGCTGTAGGATTTGCCACTGATGAGTCACAGGCTTCAAGTCTACTGGTGAAACTTCTGGGTTTTTTTTACAGAGAGAGGCTCAGATGGGAACTCAACTCCTCATCAAGTTGCTGCATGAAAATTTTGCGATACAGCCCATTGCAGCCAGTGGGAGAGGAGCTGTTTGCTTTGGCATGGTTGCAAGATGACTGGCACAATGGACAAGCAAGGCTGTTGGCAGTTCATATTAGTAAGTAAAGACACAACCTGAATTAATAACCATTATATCTAACCAGAGGTCAGTGCAGATTAAAGTATAAGCCAATACATTTTAGAAACAATTTAAATACTTGTGAACTCCCATTACATGCTTCCATGGAGACAGAGAGACAGAGATTAAAGAATTAATTCAGAGCAAGACTAGGATAGAACCAGGGTCAAAACTCCCACGTTTTTAAGGTATTAGACAAGGGCCAAGTTCATCTGGCATTGTGCCTGAGGCTAAGCCTGCTCCTGGAGATGCCATCTGACTGGGTGGCTGGCTGTCTGGCTGCTCCAGAAAGCAGCAGTTCTATGTCTCCTTTGCATCAACACTGGTGCTTATCTGGTCTTGCAAGAAGCTGGCCCAGGCACAATGAGTCAGTGTTCACCTGTGCTGGCCTGCGGGAAGTAATGGCAAGGTATGAGAAATGGGGCTACCCCGTTTGGCAGTAGGTAGCCATTACTGCAGCTTAAATGCAGGGCAAAGTAAAATGGCAGCTCCCCATCTCACAGGTATGTTCTATAGAGGAACATAAAGATTATTAAGTACTCCAAGTCTCCAGTGAAGGAGGACTTCCCCTAATAATTCAAAAAGATCCTTTCCCCATTGAGAAAGCTGAAGAAAATGGCAAAGTGATTCAACTGTTCACATTTTGGACTCAAATAATTGTCATCCAGAGTCTTTTGAAAATACACATCCCAAGCAGAGGACCAAGATGACTCTCTTCTGGGCTGCCAGAATACTCACTGGGTTTCCAGCGCATTTCAGCCTGCAGAGTCACCCACGCAGCAAGCGGGAGGCAGTATTTGGGGATATATGATTCAGCTTTCAGCTAATAATCGGCCAACTACTTCTTCAGCAGACTGGCTTACGAGGTGAAGCTCAGCTACATGAGGAAATTATTGCTTCTGTTACAGAAATTAAGCAGTATATGCCTCCTATAAAATTCCTTGAAAAGGATCTCTGGATACATTCAAGCCTAAAAGCTTTTCCTCTCCACCATGAGGACACCAAATCAGAGCCCAAAACATCACTTGCTGCAAGCTATAAAACTTTGTTTCCATTTATTGAAGTTTTCAGTGCTTCAAAGCCCAATTCAACTTCACCACTGCTCCTTGGTAGGGAAGTGCTCCAGTGCCTCCACTTACTGAAGTATACAATAGGTGCTTTGAGTAAATTCTGGAGGGTGGGAAGGGAAGGGAAGGTCAGCGGAAAGTGATATGACAGTGTTTGTCCACAAAGAAAAATTACTGAGGTTGTTAACACTAGAGCAGACCATGAAGAACTACTGGAAAGCCTAATGAAGTAGACAGCATAAGGTTAAGTTTGCTGTAGATAAGAACGTGAAATGGTGCTTTCAGAGGAGCAATTTGAAATTACTCATACCTGTTGATTTCTAAACTAGTAGTAGTTTCTTAGAAAAAGTTTAAGCATGATCCTTAGCAGTTTAACAAGAATGTTTGCTCAATGTGCAGGAATGTAAGATACTGGTCTGTACTGAGAAGCAGATGAAAATACAGTAAAATGTTACAGTGCCAATACGTATAGATGTTTTCCATAAGTATATGGCCTCACCTTTACTCTGGAAATAATTTCTGAAAAAAACCTTTATCTACTTCTGAAAATGCAGAGTTGAAGGAGATGAACTGAAAAGAATTCAGGAAAGAGGATAAGAGATTAGAGGAAAAAACTTCCATAGAATAAGAAGTTAAAACCATGGAAGGTTAAATTAGTCTAAGCTTTCTGTGGTAGTGACAGAGTATGGGAACTTCAGGAAAGGGATGCTAATACAATAGCTCCTTTTCTTCTCTCTAATCATGTTCCATTTCCCACTTGGAGGTAGCTTAGGATCACATGTGCAGTATTTTGAAGAGATGGGAAAGAGATGGGAAGAGATGGGAAAGCCTATAGTTCCAGACAAAGCTATGGTTATTCTTTTACTTTTTTTTTTTTTTTTTTTTTTACGCATACACACCATAGTTTGTGTTTGATGAAGTTTGATGTACTGCAGCTACTGTAGAGCTCAGCTCTTCAGACAGGAGGACATCCTCTAGAGACCATCAGATTAGACTGACTAACTGGCTGCTCTGTCCAAAAAGCCAGTCTTTTGGCTTTCACAGCAACATGATTTATATTTCTGCATTTTATTTGCTTTTGGTGTTTCTTCCACCTATTTTGTATTCATATTTCAAGGGTGGACTTCCCTGCAGAGATTTATGCCAAAGTTTACAGTAGCATAAACGTGTAGTTTCTCAAGGAGCTTGAGTCTCTCTCTTGTGGAAAATAGAGAGAAAAGGCATCCAACTTCTAAGGCAGTGAATTTCAAAGTATTTTCTTCCCTTGGATACCCCTCATACAAATTTCACAGGGACAGTCCAATAAACACAAATATTGCTGGGCCACAGGCTGAAAATCACTACGATAAGGAATTAAAAGGAAGTTGAATAACAAAGAAGTGTGCAATTGAACCCAATTAGCCATTCTCATAATGAGGGGAGAAAGAGGGGGACAAGAGACAGCACAACATTTTAAACCAAACACTTAAATGCTCAATAAACCTTCTATTGCAACATATAATTAGCCTGTTGAACGTGTTCCCACAGGATATGGTTGTACTGCATAGTTTAGTGAACACAGCAGTAGGTATTCCTTGTTTTTAATGTACCCAAGGTAAACACTGTTCTGTGGCTCCAAGTATGACAATAACCAGCTTGCACTTGTGATCTAAATCCCATTGTACGTCTCCCACCCAACACAGACACTGCGCAACTCGTTTCGGAGTGTAAGTTCAGCATTGAAGCATGTAATATTAACCACTGTCAAATACATGGTTTTGGGCTAGAGAAACTGTTGACAGTGTGGCAATTTGCACGTCCCAAGACCTACCCAGTATGAACGATCCTCTCCCTCCATCCCTCCCTCTCTCACTTACTCAGAAGTATGCCTATTGCCATTTTGTAATAAAGCCAGTCAAAAATTATTCCCAAGCTGTTAAGATTGTGAGCTGCCTCCTTAAAAAAAAAAAAAAAAAAAAGAAAACTATGTCAAAGAAGAGGTGTTATTAACTGAGTGGTAATAACAAGTGGGAAGAGAACACGAACTGTTTATTTCTTGTCTCTCATTTAAATGTTTCTATTTTTAAACAGACCAACCAACTCTGCTTGTCATCTTTTTAGCTGTAAAGGGAGTTGGTTGCCTCCATTTAGCCTGGAGATCTTAAGTTTCGAGGATTCTTTTCATAGAGAATGAGTATCTTAAAGTTCAGAAGTATATGTGCTCTCTAAACTCTATTTTTCTGATTTCTAATAGCTGCCTTCATAGCAGGGAGGATTGTTATGCAGTGTTCAGCATCCTATTGCACGCTCCTGATCCCCAACTTACAAAGCCAGGGGCCAGTCCAACTTCTGTGTGCATGAAGAGTATTATTTCAGTTCATGCAGTGCTTAAATAAAACCGAACCAGCCAAACAAACAAGCAACAAAAAACACCCCAAATTCCACGCATGCATACACACAAAACTACAGCAGCTTATTTCACAAAAGAAAAAAGACAAAGAAGCCCAGCTTAATATTGGTTGATTTTAAATTGTAAGAGGTTCACCATTATTTTTGCTCTCAGGAAAGGCAATCACCAGCACTTAGCAACCACCGTGCCTTTCTCCACACATCCAAACCACCCTAGGGTACAATATCGTGCAATTCAAAATGTACACAGGTTCTGCACCTTCTCCAGAGGCACCTGACACTAGCTATGGCCAAAAAGAGAGTATCGGACTGCAGCATTCATACCGGGGAAAAGACTGCTCTGATATTTTAGCCCTTCCAGAGTATCTTAAACAAAACCAGCAAAAGATACCTGAAAGAAAAAAAAAAAAAGCAAACTCACCATTCTGGAAACTAAGAGCTTTCTCCTAGATCCAAATTATGTCATTACTCAAGACATCAGCACCGTTGAAGAAGCATTTTTTTTTCTTGCTCTGGCTTTGAAAAACTCCAGCGTGCTCAGGGTTCAGGTAGGTGCTGGGAGCATACCTGGTACGCCTTTCTCTTAGGGATGCTGAGCAATGCCTGCTGGAATGTGCAGTCAAGCAAGTACCCAGCACCACTTGTTCAAACAGAGAGGAGGGAGCGATTGAACTACATTACCCATAATTGCCTTCAGCTAGTTTATGATTACACCTGAAACCAGGAGAGGTGCTGTGGGAGTTTTGCCTTTGGGAGGAGAGGGAGGTGTACAGAGGAGAGAAGGAAGTGTTTGTTCCTGGAAGAGAGTTAGGGCTTTCTAGTTTCATATGCCATGTTGCAGATATATGGACTTGCTGGAAGGAGGACAGAGGATGGCTTTCTGATAAAGGTCAAGGATAGAAATAATTAGATTTGCAGGCAATGAATACAGTGACCAAATCACATAAACCTGTATGACCGGTTTGGGCTGAGAGAATCAGACAACTGGGTATGAGGAAGCGAGTGAAGGAGGGGTGGCAACGGCCTGAGAAGACATCTACAGGAGGGAAAGCAGAGACATTCAGGAACGGGGTGGGAAAAGAGTTTCTTTTTGTCCCCATGAGCTTGAGGGAACAGCAAGATTCCCCAGGTGCTATATTGCAGGTGTTTTTTTCTCAGTGATTTCAGCATTTTGTAGGGTAAAGTTGATAAAGGTTAGAGGGACAAAGATTATAGCTGCAGACAGATAAGATAAATGGTCTTTGCACCAGGAATGTCACGGGGAATTGGAGAAGAGATGATTTGCCTGTCTTGTTGTTATTCGCTACCTGTGTTTTTATAGCACTTAAGACTTACAGCTGGAACTCTCCTTTGATGAAAAGAGGCTTCACAGGCTTTGTAAGACTGCCTCCAGAAAGCTGAAGTATAAATTGAACAGGATAAAAAAATGGAGAAAGGCAGAATCTGGGTTGTTTATGGACGAGATAGTGTCAATATTGGTGGGCAATTCCTACCAAATAAGCTACCTGCCAAAATAAGTGGGATTTTTGAACAAGGCTGGTAGCAAAGTGAGGTGAAACTCAGCAACTAGTTTAATCTGGAAAAAAAATTAAGTTGAAATGCTGCCAATGCCATTTCAACTAAATGGTCAATCCATTGCAGCATCATTCAGTTCCTTCAGAGAACTGAACACTTTCCCTCCCCGCCCATAATCCAGAAAACAGCCTTTCTCACCTGACCATATGGGATTTGGGAGTGGGAATCTCTTATATTTTGTATAATAAAGTAAGGCATTGAAGCGACAAAGATGAAAAAAAAAGAGATGTCCCATCCCCAAATGCTTTAACCAACTACATATATTGTTGAAAGACCTCTGTTGTGTTATCAGAAGCAGGAGGTTAGAGTAACACAGCAAGATTATTCACTTTGTACCAAAACTACCGGTTACAGAAAAATTAAGTAATTTCTACTCCCATAGCCTCTCTAAAGGTGTAGTTTAGGAATTCAAAATCTGGAAATAGAAAATGTAGGACAGATAAAGCTCTGCCAGACACTAGGAGTAAAACGGAAACATTTCCAGAGACACTTAGTGGCTTACTCAGAGCTATTAAGAAATCAAGTATTGAATTTTTTATACATTTCATTTTCTGGGGTTTTTGAGGTAGGTTCTGTTTATCATGTGCCCCTAATGCTAATGACAATGACACCCCAAACCAGTTGAGAGTCACTGTTATACTAATATAATTTAGTAATAAATGAAGATCTTGGTATCTTAAACTCTAAATTTTAACCTATTTTCTGTCATCTCAGACTACTCCTTAAAATTTCCATTTAGATAAGATACTTTTTCCCCAGACTTCATTTCTCTGAATAGACCACTACCTCATAGCAGAAATGTTGGTTCCTAGTAGAAGTATTTTCAGTCAGATGTTTTTGACAACCCATTCTTTTGATTCAAAAGATAATTTTAAAAATATTTGTGGCATTTTATCTTAAACAGAAAGAATTTAAGTTTAGGCTGATTAATTTTAACATCTGTTTTTATAGAGATGAATCAAAAGTCCACCAATCTAATATGCTTCTCAACTGTTCCTCAGCTAGAAAATCAATACAGAGGATATTTTTACCCATAGCTTTGTGGGACCCTGCATGTGGGACCCTGCTGACCCACATGAGGCATCTACAGGATTTCAGTTTACCTCTGGGCCTCAGAAAAGAGCTTAAGTATTAACATAGTCTATCTGGGTTGTCTGTACAACATAGTTCCCACATTTTTATTAAAGCCTGCCACTACTGTTTTGTTGCATAACGGAGATTACTTTGAAGGCATCTAAAATAGATGTTTAAAAGACAGTGCTGCATACTTTGCTACCTTTCCAAAAACAGATCTGACCAGTCAGCTTCCATTTCCAGACTCCTCTGAAACCCATACTCAGCAGCAACTTTTCTTTAAACATCATTTGATGAGACACTGTGGTTTTCTGCAGTTTGACTCATTTTCAAAGCAAAGTCTTCCAGAAAACAAACTTAGACTGTTAGACCTTAGGAATGCTAAGCAGTATGCGGACAGTTAATAAGCAATTTTGTGTACTTAATTAACTGTACTGTTTGCATACAAGGGAAATTCACATGCCATACACGCAGACAAAAGCAATAGCAGATGCTCACTGGCTCATTTGGCAATGTATTTTTCAAATTTTTTGTTTGCTAAGTGCAATCCACTTCTCAGATATATTTCTGTCATTGAAACCAATGGAATTTGGGGAGGAATGTTTTGGGACAGAAGCAGGACCTATGAGGTTAATTTTGAGATTGAAAGTTTGGAAGCTGGGAACACAGGTATGTAGGAAGCCCTGGATGAAAGATGGACATGATGGGTCAGTCGGCGTGAATGCAGCAACTAGTGTAGCGAGAGGAGAAGAGCTGGTCTGCAGCAACTAGGGCTGCCAACTCCAGAGGACAAGCAACATCACAAGATACTGTCCTCACTTTGCAAGTGGATGAATGCTGCCAAGCCACATCCTTTGGCTTTTGCAACCTTACTGGTAGTGGTGGCAGGATCCTGGAAAGCTTGGGAACGTAAACAGTCACATTTTAGCTTGATGTAACATAACATATATGGGAAGTGGCAACCATATATTCACTTTTCATTGGATTACAGTATGTGCTTTCCACTTCACTGATTTTTTCCTTTCTGTTTGTTTAAACAATTACATATTTTGACAGCTAAACCTAGCAATGATTGCAGGGTCTAAGGGCTCACTTAGGTTCTGTCTGTAAACATATTTTATTTGCGTGCAGCAGATTGCATAGATAAATAGATATGCAGAAAGTAGCATATCTTTTTGGACCTGATCTCAGTTTTTGCTGCAGTTCTTATCAGAAGAATGATAAACACCAAGGCTTCAGTGTATGTTACATATTGTTCTCATTCCATTTGCTTCAGTTGTTCCTAAAGCTCATGAGAAAACAAATATGACCCCCCTGTCCATCAAACCATCAGAAGAGGGGCACCATAAACAGTAACCATAAACAGTTACCTGTACAATTACTTCAAATTAAAATTAGCAGTGCCTACTACACCATAATTTATACATGCATGTGTGAGAGGAAACAAAGGTACAATCTCAGGCCATTCTGGACGTAAAGAAGCCACT